>JACCGJ010020600.1:0-83517 GCA_013407085.1 Atriophallophorus winterbourni
CGTCCGGTTGATAAAGTAAGATCAGGTTCAGTAAGCCTTGAATCTGTGTAATAAAGGTTTGCAATGTTATAATTGTATGCCAACTGTTATATAGGGTTCGTACAACGAACCACGATGTTCAGAGACAGAATCACAAAGTCATTCTTGGTCAAACACTCGAGGCACTTATGGATGACCAAAGTAATGTGTTGCTCACTCATCCATCTTCTAAACAGCACTACCGGTTTCTGGCTGTTTGCCATCCTCAGGTTTAGACAGTAAGATCAGTTTCAGTCAGCCTTGAAACATTGGATTAAAGGTAAACAAGATAATACTTGTATGTCAACAGTAATATAGGGTATGTACAACGAACCACGATGTACAGAGACAGAATCACAAAGTTATTCTTGGTCAAGCATTCGAGGCGCTTATGGATGACCAAAGTAATGTGTTGCTCACATCTCAATCCCTTACACACCACTACCGGTTTTTGGCTGTTTGCATTCCTCAGGTTTAGACAGTAAGATCCGGTTCATTGAGCCTTGAAAAGGTGGATTAAAGGTAAACAAGGTTATATTTGTATGCCAACAGTTATATAGGGTTCCAACAACGAATCACGATATTCAGACACAGAATCAAAATGTGATTCTTGATATATCACACAAGGCGCTCATTGATGACCAAATTAATGTGTTGATCACATCCCCATCACTCACACACCAGTACAGGTTTCTTTCTGTTTGCCGTCGTCAGGTGGAGGCAGTAAGATCAGATTCAATGAGATTTGAAACAGTGGATTGACGGTAAACAAGGTTATACTTGTATGCCAACTGTTATATAGGTTTCGTACAACGAACCTCGATGTTCAGACACAGAATCAATAAGTGATTCTTGGTGAAGCTCTCGAGGCGCTCATGAATGACCAAAGTAATGTGTTGCTCACATCCCCATCCCTTACATACAACTACCGGTTGCTGGCTGTTTGCCTTCGTCAGGTGGAGGCAGTAAGATCAGATTCAATGAGATTTGAAACAGTGGATTGACGGTAAACAAGGTTATACTTGTATGCCAACTGTTATATGGGGTTCGTACAACGAACCACTTTGTTCAGACACATAATTAAAAAGTGATTCTTGGTCAAGCTCTCGAGGCGCTCATGGATGACAAAAGTAATGTGTTGCTCACATCCCCATCCCTTACACACCACTACCGGTTGTTGGCTGTTTGCCGTCGTCAGGAAGAGACAGTAGGTTTAGGATCAGTTAGCATTGAGAAATGGATTGAAGGTAAATAAAGCTATACTTGTATGCCAAATGTTATATAGGGTTCGTACATCGAACCGCGATGTTCAGACACAGAATCACAAACTGATTCTTGGTCAAGCACTTGAGGCGCTTATGGAAGACCAAAATAATGTGTTGCTCACATTTTCATTCCTTATACAACACTACCGGTTGCTGGCTGTTTGCCGTCGTCCGGTTGATAAAGTAAGATCAGGTTCAGTAAGCCTTGAATCTGTGTAATAAAGGTTAGCAATGTTATAATTGTATGCCAACTGTTATATAGGGTTCGTACAACGAACCACGATGTTCAGAGACAGAATCACAAAGTCATTCTTGGTCAAACACTCGAGGCACTTATGGATGACCAAAGTAATGTGTTGCTCACTCATCCATCTTCTAAACAGCACTACCGGTTTCTGGCTGTTTGCCATCCTCAGGTTTAGACAGTAAGATCAGTTTCAGTCAGCCTTGAAACATTGGATTAAAGGTAAACAAGATAATACTTGTATGTCAACAGTAATATAGGGTATGTACAACGAACCACGATGTACAGAGACAGAATCACAAAGTTATTCTTGGTCAAGCATTCGAGGCGCTTATGGATGACCAAAGTAATGTGTTGCTCACATCTCAATCCCTTACACACCACTACCGGTTTTTGGCTGTTTGCATTCCTCAGGTTTAGACAGTAAGATCCGGTTCATTGAGCCTTGAAAAGGTGGATTAAAGGTAAACAAGGTTATATTTGTATGCCAACAGTTATATAGGGTTCCAACAACGAATCACGATATTCAGACACAGAATCAAAATGTGATTCTTGGTATATCACACAAGGCGCTCATTGATGACCAAATTAATGTGTTGATCACATCCCCATCACTCACACACCAGTACAGGTTTCTTTCTGTTTGCCGTCGTCAGGTGGAGGCAGTAAGATCAGATTCAATGAGATTTGAAACAGTGGATTGACGGTAAACAAGGTTATACTTGTATGCCAACTGTTATATAGGTTTCGTACAACGAACCTCGATGTTCAGACACAGAATCAATAAGTGATTCTTGGTGAAGCTCTCGAGGCGCTCATGAATGACCAAAGTAATGTGTTGCTCACATCCCCATCCCTTACATACAACTACCGGTTGCTGGCTGTTTGCCTTCGTCAGGTGGAGGCAGTAAGATCAGATTCAATGAGATTTGAAACAGTGGATTGACGGTAAACAAGGTTATACTTGTATGCCAACTGTTATATGGGGTTCGTACAACGAACCACTTTGTTCAGACACATAATTAAAAAGTGATTCTTGGTCAAGCTCTCGAGGCGCTCATGGATGACAAAAGTAATGTGTTGCTCACATCCCCATCCCTTACACACCACTACCGGTTGTTGGCTGTTTGCCGTCGTCAGGAAGAGACAGTAGGTTTAGGATCAGTTAGCATTGAGAAATGGATTGAAGGTAAATAAAGCTATACTTGTATGCCAAATGTTATATAGGGTTCGTACATCGAACCGCGATGTTCAGACACAGAATCACAAACTGATTCTTGGTCAAGCACTTGAGGCGCTTATGGAAGACCAAAATAATGTGTTGCTCACATTTTCATTCCTTATACAACACTACCGGTTGCTGGCTGTTTGCCGTCGTCCGGTTGATAAAGTAAGATCAGGTTCAGTAAGCCTTGAATCTGTGTAATAAAGGTTAGCAATGTTATAATTGTATGCCAACTGTTATATAGGGTTCGTACAACGAACCACGATGTTCAGAGACAGAATCACAAAGTCATTCTTGGTCAAACACTCGAGGCACTTATGGATGACCAAAGTAATGTGTTGCTCACTCATCCATCTTCTAAACAGCACTACCGGTTTCTGGCTGTTTGCCATCCTCAGGTTTAGACAGTAAGATCAGTTTCAGTCAGCCTTGAAACATTGGATTAAAGGTAAACAAGATAATACTTGTATGTCAACAGTAATATAGGGTATGTACAACGAACCACGATGTACAGAGACAGAATCACAAAGTTATTCTTGGTCAAGCATTCGAGGCGCTTATGGATGACCAAAGTAATGTGTTGCTCACATCTCAATCCCTTACACACCACTACCGGTTTTTGGCTGTTTGCATTCCTCAGGTTTAGACAGTAAGATCCGGTTCATTGAGCCTTGAAAAGGTGGATTAAAGGTAAACAAGGTTATATTTGTATGCCAACAGTTATATAGGGTTCCAACAACGAATCACGATATTCAGACACAGAATCAAAATGTGATTCTTGGTATATCACACAAGGCGCTCATTGATGACCAAATTAATGTGTTGATCACATCCCCATCACTCACACACCAGTACAGGTTTCTTTCTGTTTGCCGTCGTCAGGTGGAGGCAGTAAGATCAGATTCAATGAGATTTGAAACAGTGGATTGACGGTAAACAAGGTTATACTTGTATGCCAACTGTTATATAGGTTTCGTACAACGAACCTCGATGTTCAGACACAGAATCAATAAGTGATTCTTGGTGAAGCTCTCGAGGCGCTCATGAATGACCAAAGTAATGTGTTGCTCACATCCCCATCCCTTACATACAACTACCGGTTGCTGGCTGTTTGCCTTCGTCAGGTGGAGGCAGTAAGATCAGATTTAATGAGATTTGAAACAGTGGATTGACGGTTAACAAGGTTATACTTGTATGCCAACTGTTATATGGGGTTCGTACAACGAACCACTTTGTTCAGACACATAATTAAAAAGTGATTCTTGGTCAAGCTCTCGAGGCGCTCATGGATGACAAAAGTAATGTGTTGCTCACATCTCCACCCCTAAACACCACTACCAGTTGCTGGCTGTTTGCCGTCGTCAGGAAGAGACAGTAGGTTTAGGATCAGTTAGCATTGAGAAATGGATTGAAGGTAAATAAAGCTATACTTGTATGCCAAATGTTATATAGGGTTCGTACATCGAACCGCGATGTTCAGACACAGAATCACAAACTGATTCTTGGTCAAGCACTTGAGGCGCTTATGGAAGACCAAAGTAATGTGTTGCTCACATTTCCATTCCTTATACACCACTACCGGTTGCTGGCTGTTTGCCGTCGTCCGGTTGATAAAGTAAGATCAGGTTCAGTAAGCCTTGAATCTGTGTAATAAAGGTTAGCAATGTTATAATTGTATGCCAACTGTTATATAGGGTTCGTACAACGAACCACGATGTTCAGAGACAGAATCACAAAGTCATTCTTGGTCAAACACTCGAGGCACTTATGGATGACCAAAGTAATGTGTTGCTCACTCATCCATCTTCTAAACAGCACTACCGGTTTCTGGCTGTTTGCCATCCTCAGGTTTAGACAGTAAGATCAGTTTCAGTCAGCCTTGAAACATTGGATTAAAGGTAAACAAGATAATACTTGTATGTCAACAGTAATATAGGGTATGTACAACGAACCACGATGTACAGAGACAGAATCACAAAGTTATTCTTGGTCAAGCATTCGAGGCGCTTATGGATGACCAAAGTAATGTGTTGCTCACATCTCAATCCCTTACACACCACTACCGGTTTTTGGCTGTTTGCATTCCTCAGGTTTAGACAGTAAGATCCGGTTCATTGAGCCTTGAAAAGGTGGATTAAAGGTAAACAAGGTTATATTTGTATGCCAACAGTTATATAGGGTTCCAACAACGAATCACGATATTCAGACACAGAATCAAAATGTGATTCTTGATATATCACACAAGGCGCTCATTGATGACCAAATTAATGTGTTGATCACATCCCCATCACTCACACACCAGTACAGGTTTCTTTCTGTTTGCCGTCGTCAGGTGGAGGCAGTAAGATCAGATTCAATGAGATTTGAAACAGTGGATTGACGGTAAACAAGGTTATACTTGTATGCCAACTGTTATATAGGTTTCGTACAACGAACCTCGATGTTCAGACACAGAATCAATAAGTGATTCTTGGTGAAGCTCTCGAGGCGCTCATGAATGACCAAAGTAATGTGTTGCTCACATCCCCATCCCTTACATACAACTACCGGTTGCTGGCTGTTTGCCTTCGTCAGGTGGAGGCAGTAAGATCAGATTCAATGAGATTTGAAACAGTGGATTGACGGTAAACAAGGTTATACTTGTATGCCAACTGTTATATGGGGTTCGTACAACGAACCACTTTGTTCAGACACATAATTAAAAAGTGATTCTTGGTCAAGCTCTCGAGGCGCTCATGGATGACAAAAGTAATGTGTTGCTCACATCCCCATCCCTTACACACCACTACCGGTTGTTGGCTGTTTGCCAACGTCAGGTGGACACAGTTTGTTCAGGATCAGAAAGCCTTGAGCAATGGATTACAGGTAAATAAGTCTATACTTGTATGCGAAAAGTTATATAGGGTTCGTGCAACGTACCACGATATTCAGACACAGAATCACAAAGTGATTCTTGATCAAACACTCGAGGCAATTATGGGTGACTAAAGTAATGTGTTGCTCACATCCCCATTTCTTACACACAACTACCAGTTTCTGGCAGTTTGCTGTCGTCAGATGGAGACAGTTATATCAGGTTCAGTGTACCTCGAATGAGTGGATTGAATGTAAACAAGGTTATACTTGTATGCCAACTGCTACATAGGGTTCGTAGAACGAACCACTATGTTTAGACAGAGAATCACAAAGTGATTATTGGTCGATCTCTCGAGGCGCTTGAGGATGACCAAAGTAATGTGTTGCTCACATCTGCATCCCTTACACACAACTACGCGGTTCTCTCAGTTTGCCGTCGTCAGGTCGAGACAGTGAGATCAGTTTCGGTGAGCCTTGAAACAGTGGATTGAAAGTAAACAAGGTTGATTTTTTGACTACTCATTCGTGCCAAGCCCTTCGAACTATTCACAAAGTTGATCACGACGGTTTTTAATAGAAGCACTGGACTCGAGTTTCGCTCTCACTTGAGCTCATCAACAGTGCATATCCATCGCTCCGGGGGTGGGAATCGAACCCTCGACCATCACTATTGTAGTCCCACGCCTTAACGACCCGAGCTACCGTCCACCGTTTGACCGATCGCAATTAAGCGTTTATGAACTGTTCTCCAGCCTGGCACATCTAAGTAGCTTTGTTTGCCCGACCAGTTCAGAAGGAGCCAACATTATCTATTGCGGTCGCCCAACCGAAAAGATCTCCGTGTCAGGTCTTCCCATCAGATTCATTGTAAGCTAAAACCGAATAGATCTAATGGGCATTGTTGTTTAGGCGATATTTGGAGAATACGTTGTTCATATTTGTGACTACTCATTCGTGCCAAGCCCTTCGAACTATGCACAAAGTTGATCACGACGGTCCATGATGGAAGCACTGGACTCGAGTTTCGCTCTCATTTGAGCTCATCAGCAGTGCATATCCACCGCTTCGGGGGTGGGATTCGAACCCTCGACCATCACCATTGTAGTCCCACACCTTAACAAACTGGGCTACCGTCCATCGTTTGACCGATCGCAATTAGGCGTTTATTAACTGTTCTCCAGACTAGCACATCTAAGTAGCTTTGTTTTCCCGACCAGTTTAGGAGGAGCCAACAATAGTTGTATGCTAAATGTAATATAGAGTTCGTTCAACGAACCACGATGTTCAGACGCAAATTCAAATGTTGATTCTTGGTCAAGCGCTCGAGGCGCTTATAGATGACCAAAGTAATGTGTTGCTCACATACTCATCCCTTACAAACCACTTCCGGTTTTTGGCTGTTTGCCGTCGTCAGGTGGAGACAGTAAGATCAGGTTCAGTGAGCCTCGAAACAGTGGATTAAAGGTAAACAAGGTTATACTTGTATGCCAACTGCTATACAGTGTTTGAACAACGAACCACGAAGTTCAGAGACAGATTCAAAAAGTCATTATTGGTCAAGCACTCAAGGCCCTTATGGGTGACCAAGGTAATGTGTTGCTCACATCCCCATCCCTTACACACGACTATCGAATTCTGTATGTTTGCCGTCGACAGGTGCAGACAGTAAGATCAGATTCAGTGGGCCTTGCAGCAGCGGATTAAAGGTAAAGTGATGCTTGCGCAAGCGCTTGAGGCGCTCATGGATGACCAAAGTAATGTGTTGCTCACATCCGCATCCCTTACACGCCACTACAGGTTCCTGGCTGTTTGCCGTCGTCAGGAGCAGACATTGAGTTCAGGATTAGTGTACCTCGAAACAGTGGATTGAATGTAAACAAAGTTTTACTTGTATGTCAAATGTTTTATACGGTTCGCACAACGAACCATGATGTTCGAAAGCAGAATCACAAAGTGATTCTTGATCAACCACTCGAAGCACTGATGGATGACCAAAGTAATGTGTTGCTCACATCCCCATCCTTTACACACAACTACCCGTTTCATGCTGTTTGCCGTCGTCAGGTGGAGACAGTAAGATCGAGTTCAGTGAGCCGTAAAACAGTGTATTAATGGAAAAACAAGGTTATACTTGTGACTGCTCATTCTTGCCGAGCCCTTCGAACTATTCACAAAGTTGATCACGACGGTCTATAATGGAAGCACTGGACTCGAGTTTCGCTCCCATTTGACCTCACCAGCAGTGCATCTTCACCGCTTCGGGGTTGGGATTCGAGCCCACGACTATCACCATTGTAGTCCCACACCTTAACGAACTGGGCTACCGTCCATCGTTCGACCGATCGCAATTAAGCGTTTATGAACTGTTCTCCAGACTGGCACATCAAAGTAGCTTTGTTTGCCCGACTATTTCAGGAGAGGCCAACAATACTTGTATGCTAATTGTTATATAGGGTTCGTACAACGAACCACGATGTTCAGACGAAGAATCAAAATGTGATTCTTGGTCAAGCACTCTAGGCGCATATATATGACCAAAGTAATGTGTTGCTCACATCCCCATCCCTTACACACTACTACCGGTTTTTGGCTGTTTGCCATCCTCAGGTGGAGACAGTAAGATCAGGTTCAGTGAGCCTTGAAAGAGTGGATTAAAGGTAAACAAGTTTATACTTGTAAGCCAACTGCTATATAGGGTTCGTACAACGAACCATGATGTTCAGAGACAGAATCACAAAGTCATTCTTGGTCAAGCAATCGAGGCACTTATAGATGACCAAAGTAATGTGTTGCTCACATCCCCATACCTTACACACCACTACCGGTTTCTAGCTGTTTGCCGTCGTCAGGTGGAGACAGTATGATCAGTTTCAGTTGGCCTGGAAACAATGGATTAAAGGTAAAGTGATTCTCGGTCAAGCACTCGAGGCGCTTATGGATGACAAAAGTAATGTGTTGCTCACATCCCCATCCCTAAACAACACTAACGGATTCTGGCTGTTTGCCGTCGTCAGGTGGAGACAGTAAGATCAGGTTCAGTGAGACTTGAAACAGTGGATTAAAGGTAAACAACGTTATACTTGTATGCCAACTGTTATATATGGTTCGTACAACGAACCACGATGTTCAGACACAGAATCACGAAGTGATTCTTGGTCGAGCACCCGAGGCGCTTATGCATGACCAAAGTAATGTGTTGTTCACATCCCCATACCTTACACACCACTACTGGTTTCTGGCTGTTTGCCTCCGTCAGGTGGAGACAGTATGATCAGTTTCAATTAGCGTTGAAACAGTGGATGAAAGGTAAAGTGATTCTCGGTCAAGCACTCGAGGCGCTTATGGATGACCAAAGTAATGTGTTGCTCACATTCCCATCCTTTACACACAACTACTGGTTTTTGGCTGTTTGCCGTCGTCAGGTGGAGACAGTAGTGTTAGGCGTCTGATATGATTGATATGTCTTGTTTGTATCACTCCCCCAGAACGGACCTTATAAAGAACGGTTCCGCTAGAGTGTATAATAACGGCAGGCTCCTAGTATGAACCGTTTTTTTCGGAACATGCGTACATAAACCGTATCTCCATACCTTTAGACTCTTTTGTGTTTAGTGGGTGCGTCGAGGTTTGATTGATTTTCCGATCGCGGATTAGTATTTGGTATCATGTCCTCGCTTGCTGTTCGTTTGCCCCAAAAAACAATCTGCTGGTGACAGTATATTCAGCGTTGCTGGATTTTTAAAATGTGACCTACGAGCAATGCCTTTTCCGCGGTCACCTCTAAAACCAGATGCTGCATTTGGCCCGCCTGTTTCGCGAGCACCACGTGGGCCTGGTGCGCCACGTCCACGCCCAAATCCACGACCGCCTTATCCGCGAGGTTGTCGATCGCATTCATTCAAACTATCCGTGAACGTAACGTTGATTCCAAATTTGTCCTTCACCGGAATTTACTAGTTGTTATGCTCATTCAAATCTTTTCCCTTTGAAACCTCAACAATTTTGCGGTGATCCACCATGTTTTTAAAAACGTCTTTTCCATCATTAGCTTTTCGTGTACCCTACGTTGCCAAAGTGATCACAGGCTTCGTTGATGAACGCATTGCTTTGTATTCTTCGAGGGTATACATCTTTGGTTCTTTTGGCACTTCAGTGTTTTCGTGCGACGCATCAGCTGCTTCAATTGGTTGAACATTCTCGTTTGTCTCAAGAACCTCTGCACCATTTTCAGCGTAACTGCCCAGAGATTGCTCATTGCTGAGCAGTCCAGACCGGTGACTTCTAAATTGACCAGATGGTTCTCGATAATCCGTGTATGCAAAACCACACCCTCTGAAGGTACGGCCGCGTACACGACTCTCAGTTTGATTGCAAATGGTACTAAATGGCACATACCATAACTCCAACATTTCGATACAGTCTATTCCCAAAACGTTTAGGTGGTCGTTAGCTGTCACATAGCACACCCCAGAATATTGTTGACCTCGAAACTTGAAAATACATGTCAACTCACCGAGAAACGCGAGATTATCTCCTGAGGCGTTCTTAGCAATGCGAGATGTAGACTGAAGTTGTGGCTCACCAATAGATTTCCAAGTTTTTCGTGAGATGATTGTGATATCTGAGGCCGTGTTGAGTTGTAATGTTACCTTCTGGTGGTTTATCTCGATGGAAATATATTTTCGAATACTGCGGAACAATTCACTATTTGTAGAGAATACGGCATTTGACTGTCTTCTGTTAAGGTTTCTCTGGGAATTCGTATAGCCACTGTTTTTTCTTTGTCTATAATTGCCATATGTATTACGGCGTTTTGAGTTGAACGGGCAAAAACGTGCAAAGTGCCACTGGCCACAATTCCAGCAGGGTGTTCTTGGTTTTGATGATTTTATTTGGTTAAACATTTTCTGATCATCTCGTCGGAATTTCGTTATTTTTTCAACAATTGAAACATCGTTTGACGTTGTGGCTGTCTGAATAATTCGTGAATCTTCCTTAAGATTTACTAAGCGTAGGTATTCTGTCGTGAGCTCTTCAATAGATAGCTGGGCAGTGTCCAGTTTCGACAACAGTCTTGTTCCAGTATCGGCATCACTTGATGAAGTTAATACGGGAACGAAAATGAGTGACTTGTACTGATCATCTGACATACTTTTTAACTGAAATCGTTCATATTCGCGGTTGATCCGACCGGCATATGATAAAATGTCGTCATCTGATGCTTTGTTTATTTTGAGAAAATTGTACCGAATGTTGAAAAGTGATGATCTTTCGCCAAACATGTCTTTAAGCTTAGTAACTTTCTCTTCGAGTGTGAAATCTCTTGAAGTTTTAGGGAGAATGAAGTTGCAGTATTGTGAATGTTCTGTAGGGCCAGGCTTTTGCATCAATAATCTAACTTTTGCGTCTTCGTACAATGCACAAACATCGACAAGAAATATATCTTCATAACATGCATACCATTCTTGAAATGTGATACCGCAGTTTGGGTATTAATTGAATTCTTGGATTCTCTTTGCCAATGTTTCTTTTAAATGCGGTTCTGCATGTTCATGAGTATTCAAATTAAGTTTTGACGAGAAAGCATCAAATAGTTTGATTTGGCGTTTTTCCGCTTCTCTGATGAAACGAAAGATTCCTTCATTCAGGCTCATCCCGCCACTGTTTTGAAAGCTTATCTCCGTCGCCAATTGTTATAACTGTGGGGTGTTGCACTGGCCCATCTGTCAGTCAGAAAACACAACCGAACTCGAACTCGTGTATTGGCCGAATGAATGAATAACACAAAGTGGTACAGTGAAAGATAATCACAATATACACGAACAATAGATCTTGATTGATGATTAATCTATAGTTCGTTCACTGTCAACAATCGATTCATGATTAGCGATCAATTTGGTGCACGGGAGGCGTGGCACGTTCGCTGCTCCGCAACACAAGGTTATACATGTATGCCACCTGTTATATAGAGTTCGTACAACGAACAACGAAGTTCAGACAAAGAATCACATAGTCATTCTTGGTCAAGCTCACAAGACGCTTATGGATGACCAAAGAAATGTGTTGCTCACATCCCCATCCCTTACACACCACTACCGGTTTCTGGCTGTTTGCCGTCTAAAGGTGGAGACAGTAAGATCAGGTTCAGTGAGACTTTAAACAGTATAATAAAAGTAAACAAGATTATACTTGTATGTCAAATGTTATATAGGGTTCGTACAACGAACCACGTTGTTCAGATACAGAATCACAGAGTGATTCTTGTTAAGCACTCAAGGCGCTCATGGAGGAACAAAGTAATGTGTTGCTCACATTCGCATCCCTTACACACCATTACCGGTTTCTGGCTGTTTGTCGTCGTCAGGTGGAGATAGTAAGATCAGTTTCAGTGGGCCATGAAACAGTGGATTAGAGGTAAAGTGATTCTTGATCAACCACTTGAGGCGCATATGGATGACCAAAGTAATGTGTTGCTTACTTCCCCATCCCTTACACACAACAACAAGTTTCTGGCAGCTTGTTGTCGTCAGGTGGAGACAGTAAGATTAGGTTCAGTCAGACTTGAAATAGTGAATTAAAGGTAAACAAGGTTATACTTGTATGCCAAATGTTATATAGCGTTCGCACAACGAACCACGATGTTCAGACACAGAATCACAAAGTGATTCTTGGTCGAGCAATCGAAGCGCTTATCGATGAACAAAGTAATGTGTTGCTCACATCTTCATCCCTTACACATCACTACCGGATTATGGCTGTTTGCCGTCGTCAGGTGGAGATAGCAAAATCAGATTTGGTGAGCCTTGCAACAGTGGATTAATGGTAAACAAGGTTATGTTTGTATGCCAACTGTTATATAGGGTTCGTACAACGAACCACGATATTCAGACACAGAATCACAAAGTGATTTTTGGTCAAGCACTCGATGCGCTCATTGATGACCGAAGTAATGTGTTGCTCACACCCCATCCCTCACGCACCACTATCGGTTCTGGCTGTTTGCCGTCGTCAGGTGGAGACAGTAGGATCAGCTTCAGTGAGCCTTGAAACAGTGGATTAAAGGTAAACAAGGTTATACTTGTATGCCAACTGTTATATAGGTTTCTTACAACTAACCACAATGTTCAGACACAGAATCACTAAATGATTCTTGGTGAAGCTCTCGAGGCACTTATGGATGACCAAAGTAATGTGTTGCTCACATCCCCATCCCTTACACACACCATGTACAATCACGTTTGCAATCACACACGAATGCTTTGGGCAGACCGCCCTTCTCTTCTGGACCTGGTTTTGACTTCTAACGAATCAGCTTTTGAATTAATACACTATGAAGCTCCATTTGGATGGAGTGACCATGTGATGCTCGTGTTCGATTATGTCTGCAGTGCATCGAGACACAGTAACGAATCTAAAATCATCCGTAGAGTCGACTTTTGGAGACTTATGGAAGCACTTTTTGAGCTGAATGATGTTCAACTTGATTCTAGTGACTCAAATACACATTATAACTCTCTGATGAACTACCTTCAAATGCAAATCCAGTCAAACTCTCGATATATTCAGAGAAAAGATGTCCACACCCTCCGTTTCTCTGTTCGCAGCATAACTAGGAAATGGATTTCATTGAAAAGGCGTGCTTGGGTTACTCATTGCAATAGCGTCACATCTACATCTTGGTTACAATTTTGCAGAATACGTAACAGAGTCACCAACCTTATTCGGCAAGACAAAAAACAGTACCAGCAACATATGGTGGAACGAATTAGAAGCGAATCCGAAACTATTTTACAAAATTGTGAATGACAGAACCAAAGTTAAACTAGGTGTTTTCCCGATCATGACAGAAGAAGGTTTAACTGTCACAGTCCAAGAAACGGGGGATGCGCTTGAGTGCTTTTACTCTCAAATCTACTGCCCTAAAAAGTAATTATTGCTTCATGAGTTTTCAAACACTGTAGAACCACTAACTGAGCCCGTGAACGATCAACTGGTGGTAGAGAAACACTTACGTCGAGTGAATACAAAGAAATCTCCCGGGGATGACAATAATACCTAGCGATGTGTGTTATACAGAGCTTTCAATTAGCTTAGCTGCGGTTTTCATCCAGATTCTTGATGGAGGTTGTGTACCCTTGGCTTGGAAAGCGGGTGTGGTAACACCAAATTACAAAGGTGGCAGTCGTTATGACGCAGCAAATTACAGACCTGTAACGATGCTACCATGTATTTTAAAAACTATGGAGCGCAATATGTCTGAATGTATTGTGGGTCAGCTTGAAGCACGAGGTCTTTTGTCAGCAGCACAACACTGGTTCCGCCGGATTTGATCTTGTCTTTCGAATTTACTGATCACACTAAATGATTGGACGATGTCGCTTGATCAAGGCTATACGGTACATGCTTGTTATATTGATATTTCAAAGGCTTTTGACAAGGCTTTTCGACCACAGCCTGCTTCTGCAAAAGCTAGTGCGATATGGAATAACAGGTAACTTACTATCGTGGCTAACAGATTATCTGACCGATCGGCACGTGCGAGTTCGCATTGACGGAGTATTGTCGGAAAGTATCGACGTCACGAGCGGGGTGCCTCAAGGTTCAGTGCTCGAACCTATTCTTTTCCTCTTATATATAAATGATATAACTGAAATAGTGCGATGCAAGCTCGGTCTTTTTGCAGATGACATTAAAATTTGGAAGCAAATCCGATCTAATGAAGATGTTTAATGTTGCAAAACGACTTGGATGCTCTGAGTCGCTGGTCTCTAGAGAATCAAATGCCATTCAGCCTACGTAAATGTCATATGTTACCGCTTGGCCGTGACTGCGAAAATACATACCATCTAGGCCACGATATCCTAAATTGGACCACCACTGAGAAGGTCCTCGGAATTTGGATTACTAATAACCTGAAACCGAATATGCATTGTAGAAAAGTGTTTAATCGGGCATGTGGTATATTAGGAATCCTGAGAAGAATTTTCGGACGGTTCTCACCCAAAACAATTCCTCGTAATTTAAATACTTACATCCATCCAACGATGGATTATTTGATCCCAGCCTGGGCACCGTGGTTGTGTTAAGACATCGAGATCCTGGATCGAATATACCACAAAGCTACAAAGTTAGTTGAAAAGATGCAGCGAGTCCCGTATCAAGAGCGAATGGCCATCCTAGGTTTGCGTGATTTTACACGAAGACAAATGAGGATCGACCTGATTCTGGCTAACAAGATACTGCGGATCGGAAACCATCCACTTGGCGAACTAACAAAAGTAAACTCCCCTCTTAATAGGCGCAGTCACTCGTGTTGCCTCGAAATACTGCACTCAAGACTTGATTATCGTCGCTATTTCTTCTCTGTGCGCATCTGGTTTCTTGCGCTACCGCAAGATATTGTGAATGCAACGACAATTGATGTTTTCAAATCGAAATTGGATGCATACGTCAAGCAAAACCCTGAATTTGGCCCGGTGTATTGAAGCAACATGAACCCAGAAAAAATTAACAATGTGATTTTGATTAAATTTTTCTTTTTGCAATAGTTGTCATCCAATGTTACGTGTAAAGCATTAGCTTTTTATCACCATAAAATCTTGATTCTTGATTCTTATTGATTCTTGACGTTTACCCTATCTGTTACACCTGATAGGTATTCATTCCGTAAGATACGTCAGCTTGACTATTTCTGAAATTTACGAGTGATATACGTTATCTGTCTGCTTCATCGAACACAGTTGCAGATACATTTTCTAGCATGCAACTCACCGCAATCAGCCGATCAAATTTCGATCTCAAGCATTTAGCAAAGGCCCAGCAACATGACAGTGACTTACAACAAAATCAATTTTCATCATCCCTTAGAGTTCAATGTGTCCCTATCCACAATCCCAGTGTGACATTTTAATGTGATTTTCCACCTAACATCCCTGTTCTTTAGTACCAAATTTACTTGAAATTTTCATTTTTGAACACCTACATTCCCTTTCCCAGCCCGGTTTTTGTAATACTGGTAAGTTCACCACCGATAGCTTTGTTTTGCCAAATATGCACAGCTCAAATCCACACTGATGTCACATGGTTAAATGGAAAATTAGGCAGAGAACCTGCTATTGATCCTTCTTGGTATACGTGTATCGACTAAAGTCGTTGGTTAACGCGTGGTCCACCCGTTTCTTATTTTGACAATTCAAAACAATGATTCGCGTTTACTACGGTTCTATTAACATTAACTATGGACAACAACAAAGGACAAACCTCAACTGTACCATGTTGTACAAATGATGTGAGCCAAAAATGCTCAAAGGTTCCAAATGACAACAGCCAATGCTGACAAGATAGACTGCAAAATTATAAATGCGTAGGTATAAATTTACCAATATAATGGTGAACAATCGTCTCTGTTTTCTCCCAATACGACGTGCAAAAATATGTGGAATTTAATGGCAGCCAAGCAAAACAAAACGGGGTATACAATTAGATAAGGAAAATGTGTACACAAAAGCAATGTAAGATGAAACTGTTGAGAATTAAGAAGGATCACATTGTTCAAACAGAAAATAAGAAGGAATTTTACACAAAAATTTCGTCATTTACAATACGTGCTACTGACAAAGAAGATCTCGGCTGTTCTGCGGCAGAATTAGTTTACGGCACCCCACTCCGCCTCCTTGGTGAGTTGATCTCACCCCATGACGTAACAGCAGACATAACTGTTCCCTGTTATGTCAATCGCTTACGATAATTCATGCGTCAATTTTGTGCCACACCTACTCGCCCATACAATCTCAGAACTCAGAAACTCAGTTACGTTTACTTGCCGAGTGACCTACAGTCATGTGCTTTTGTCTTTATTCGAACTGATCACACGCGCAAACCCCTTCAAGCCCCATACAGTGGACCTTTCAAATCATTAGCCGCTTTGCCAAATACTTCGTCATCGAGAAAAATGGTGCTCAAAATACGGTTAGTATTGACCGCTGGAATATTATAAGATGGGACCTTTTACAACTCCAGGAGATTTTTCATTCTGTACAAACAGTGCCAACGGGTGAAAAAACCCCTTGGTATTGCGCGCGTATTCGTAAATCTATCAGATGACATGACCATATTTGGAGGGATTTTAAATATTGTACAACTCACAGATCTAGACTGGAGTGTATACAGACCTAAAATTCAGCTGTTGCGTTGCAATGGAAAGTTATAAGGTATTTATATCTCCACCTGCCAGGCAAACAAAATTGACTTGAATGCTTTTTATGGTTATGTCCAATCCAAACGATTTTAAGCGAAGAAATCTGTACGTTTGAACTTGATTAATAAAATACGCCTTGGCGTCTCTATCGTCGAGGATATCCATATCATAATAAGAAAAAACGCTTTTGTAGTGGTGGTTGCTTCTCCGCAGCTTTCCACGACGCTCGATTGGCTCATTAGCCACTTACTATTCTGTGCAACTGAACTGAACAGAACTGAATGCACAGAAAAAGCATATGCTTTGCATGAATTTTTTTATAGTGTTCATCTACGTGATTCGCGTAACAGTTTAGAAACTAACGAGTGCATCGCACATCGTATTAGCACTGTAAAGCTTAATCAGGAAATTGCCAACACTGTTCTGTCGCAGCTGGATAAAACAAAGTCGGCTGGCCCCGACTGTATGTATCCAGCTATTCTTCAACCGCATTCGACTATAATTAGCCTTGCAATTAGCAACAAATTTTAGGTACCTTACTCTAGGGTATACTACCGGATAACTGTAAACGAGCGGAGTAAGTAACCATACGCAAAAACATTCATAGTTTGGATGTGCGCAAAAGTAGACCAGTCAGCCTGACTAGCATTTTCGCAAGTGCGTGGATCCTAGGAACCGACAGTAGAGATAAGCTTATCTCTGATTTAGAAAAAGTAATTGAGTGGACAAAGACCTGGGACTTGCCACTAAACCTGGGGAAGAGCTGTCTTCTGACGACTGATTTAGCGACAACCCAACTAGAAGTTGGTGAAGGAACTATCAGAATAGCGGCTGCTCAGAAAGTGAAGGATCTTGGCATTACTATAACAGGCGATTTTAAATGGGGTACTCAATGTGCCGAAGCTGCAAACAAGGCTCGCAGAGAATTGTTCAGACTTCGCTCAGCGTTATCTTGCCGAAAACCTTCAATCTTCATTCACTTATACAAATTAGTCGTGCGGCCTCACTTGGAGTACTGCGTTCAATCCTGGGCACCGTACTTAAAAAAGGATATAGCATGTCTCGAAAGGGTCCAGCGCCTTGCGACTAGGATGGTTGAGGGTCAGGCAGGTAAAAATTATGAGGCTAGACTCAAGGACCTCAGTTTGTTCTCACTAAAGAGACGGCCGCTTCGAGATGACCTAATAGAAGCCTTCAAGATTCTAAAGGGTCTTACGGGTGATAATATTACTAAAATCCTAAAACTTGCACCTAAAGCAGCTACAAGTGGTAATTCCATGAAACTTCTCAAGAGTAGGCCCAGGTTGCTGGCACGTGAGCACTTTTTCAGCAACCGTGTGGTCAACTTCTGGAACAAGCTCCCAGATTGCATAGTAAGCCTCCCAAATGTGTTGAGCTTCAAAAGGGAATTAGACGTTAAATGGTCTATCATATTTCCGCATATTGTCTAATAAAAAACATTTAAAAAAACAAAAAAGTATTTTTACATTTTTATCATATCTGTCTAGGCCTGGACAACCTGACAGTAAATTAGCCGACATGCAGTCTATGACTGTGTTTCACTTTACCTCAAATAGGCTAGTGATTTCATACACCATACATTGTTCACGCATATTATTGCATTGCTTCCTGAATAGCTGACCCCTCACCGTGCTGGTGAAGAGAAACCCTACCTTACTTACCAGATATTAGGAAACAAGAACGTGTGAAAAGTACGAACTTTATACTCAATATCGAAGTGTCGGGTGCTCAACCGCATACCGTCGAAGGAAATCTGGGCGCGTGATTGGCTTTTAGCAACCTTCAGCCCTGTGCAACTTGAACTTGAACTTAAACTTGTTTTACCGGATCATACATATTAAAATTCTCATGCCCTTGGCGTCGGCTTTATGACTTTTCGAGTTTCGAAGTTGATGAATTTAAAACGTTCAGTGTCCAACAAATAGTTCGCTAGCATAACTAAATCTGTGCATTATAAGATTTCAGGTTTATCTCTGAATAAAATTTACGATGTCTTTTTCACAAGTTAAGATTATTGCCGACAATTTTTAATATTTCGTGTGATTAGGCCCCATGTTTTGTCTCCTTAGAATACAAAGAAGAATAAAATGGCTTTTTTCGTGTACTTATATGAGATCAGTTTGGGAATGTGGTTTATCATTAGCCTCACCATTTACTAAGGAAGAACACGACCATTTTGAGAAAGTAACGGCTGTACAAGATTTGAAATACCTGTGTTGCGTGCCGAGCCCGCCATCGAAAAGACAAGCTGGCCGACTAACGCAGTAGTAAAGCGCCTAAATCCGCTATCATCGACACGTCAAACAACTTGCGACCAACCGAAGACACACATCAGAACACTACGTACGCGGAGATAGCAGCAATAGTCAATAGTCAATAGTTTATTACGGTATAAAAGCAAAGAGCTTGTACAAAACCGCAGGGTGGATTGTGCAGTGGATCGAAAAGAAAAGAAGAGTAAAATGTTCGAGTTTCCAAGGCCTTATAGCGGGCCCCATTCGCGTTAACCTGCACCATCAGTGGATTTTTGTGGCATTTGGACAGGTAGGGCGTCAACCCGGGACACCGCTACCCACCACATCCTCCGGAACAGGGTCAGCTGAGACTGCGTGCGCTTGGACTGCCGATACTGGGATATTGGGTCTCAAGAAGTTTCAGCAGTTCAGCAAAGTGGTCGAAGGGAAATGTGATCCATATTTTCTGGGACGGGAAACGCTGTGGAAAGAGGGAAAGATATGGTGCAGTATCACAAAGAATATAAGCGTAAAAAAGGATAATTAAGAATTGTGAATCGTCTGATAAAAATGGAGGTCAAGGCGTTTTTTTAAAAATAATTAGGGATGGGGCAGAAATAACCGAAAGGGGTAGTGCGTTCCAAGCACGAGGAATCCGGACGGCAAAGGAGTATCTGCGGCAGTCCAATCTACTATGCAGATGAGCTAACTTCAAGTGATGACCACGATTTGCTGCGTATGGGGCCATTTTAAGCATACCCCTACATGGGTGAGTTTCTTCCGTCAATATCCGATACGCAAGGATCAGATCGCCTCGGATACGACGATAGTTTGTAGAGAATAATTGTAAAGTCGTAAGACGTTCCTCATAGCTGACGGAGCTAAGCCCCTTGACAAGCTTCGTAGAACGTCTCTGCGGCTGTTCTAGGGCGTGCTGGTCACGTTTCAACCATGGGTCCTCACCAGCCGCGGAGCCATACTGCGCGATTGTCACCAGACTTCAACGCCTGGAATCCCTACTAGATGTGAGAACCCAGCCTGTGTGCAGAAATCATCAAGGTAATCATATAACGACAACTGCATCTTGATCATCGAAACCTCATACTGCTTCTCAACGACAAACCATTAAGCCGAAACCGACCAACGCCGATAAACTGCCGGTAGTTCAAAAGGCCACTCAACGAAGCTTGCAATGCCAGACCATTGTATGCACGAATGTGTCTGAAAGCTCCTCGCCGTGCTTCCAAACACGCAGGAAAGACGATGTGTAACAGTGGAATGCCATCTGCGAAAAATTGCAACTTGAAGAGTAACAGGTGTGTAACGAGATAGAGTGAATGATACTTCCAAACGAATGAGAAGATAACGCCTGATAGAAAGGCTTTAATCAACTATAGATTTGGGCATATAGACTGTAACGAGAAAAGAGAACTGTTAACGAAGTAAAGCAGTACAATATGTTTAATATACGTGTGTGTTTATAAATAAGGAAAGGTATGGAAAATAATACGACATTCTTCCCGGCGGGAAAGAAATGTATGTTATAATAAGTCACGCCTCTCGATTTCGGAGACAGTAAGGTCTGACTCTTTGTTGCTGCGTGATGAGTTGTTCGGTATTATTCTTTTCGATAGGAGTATTTGAAGGTGTGTCACAATCAAGAGTTTCGGGGGGTGAGTCCACTGGTTCGGAGCCAGTTGCTTGCAGTGATTGATCTACTGGGGCTAATCTTCGCAATGAGACGGTTTCCTCACGACCATCATGATAACGTACGTGCGCATACTGGGGATTGCACTCCAACAGTTCGCCTTCCTCTACGAGCGGATCATACTTCGAATTACGAACATTCTTCTGAATGAGTATCGGTCCGGGTACCAATAACCAATTCGGAAGACTAGTACCGGCAGGCGATCTGCGATTGTGCAGAAACATACGTTCGTGTGGAGTGGCATTAGTAGCGGTGCATAGAAGTGACCGTACCGCGTGAAGCGCATCCGGGAGCACCTGTTCCCACTGCTCTGTACTAAGCCCTCGGTTTCGCAAACTGAGAGAGATTGTTTTCCACAGTGTACCGTTCAAACGCTCTACCTGTCCATTTCCTTGAGGATTATATGAAGTAGTTCTACTGGTGGCAATTCCTCGAGAGTGGAGGAAAGCTTTAACATCAGCAGACATGAAAGAAGGTCCTCGGTCAGAGTGGATATAGGATGGCATACCAAAAATTGAAAATAGTTCGATAAAACGGGAAATAATTGTGGAACTGGTCATATCTGCACAGGGGAACGCAAAAGGGAAACGTGAAAATTCATCGATTACGGTCAGTAAATAGTGATTGCGTGTGGAAGATGGAATAGGTCCTTTAAAATCGACGCTAAGGCGCTCGAATGGTTTGGTTGCTTTAATCAGAGGGTCATTAGAGGGATAGTAGAACTTTGGTTTCAACTGTGAGCAAACGGTACATTGTTGAATGATAGTTTTTACATTATCCACGGAGAAAGGTAGATTTTTTGATTTCACAAAATGGAACAAGCGAGTGATGCCAGGATGGCAGAGTGAGTCATGAATACTTTTCAAATGTGTGAGAGATTGAATGCTTGAACAAAAACCTCGAGATAACGCATCCGCTACCGTGTTGCTTGGACCAGGACGATAGACCACGTCATATGAGAACTGGGAAAGCTCTATGCGCCAACGTTGGATTTTATCGTTCTTAATTTTGCTTGCAGCTTTGGAATCATACATGTAGGCGACAGAACGCTGGTCTGTGATCAACTTGAAATGACATCCGATGAGATAATGCCGCCACTTCCGGATGGCTTCGACGATTGCACATGCTTCTTTCTCTACCGCTGAGTGATTGCGTTCACAATGAGATAGAGTTCGAGAGAAAAAGGCTACCGGGCGGCCGCTTTGGTTAAGGGTTGCGGAAATGGCTATGTCTGAGGCGTCGGTTTCAACGACGAGAGGGACATTACGATCGATAGAAAACAGAGATGCTTGAACCAATTCAGATTTTAATGTGTTGTATGCCTCCATAGCCTTGCCTGACAGGGGGAATGTTTGATTGTGAGTCAGATGATGGATTTTGTCGGAAAACTTTGAAAACCACTGGGAATAATATGAAAACATGCCGACAACCCTTTGTTGGGCTTTCGAATCGGTTGGAGGTGGAAGCTTCAGCAGCGCTTCGAAGCGTTCTGGATCCGGTTTTACTGTTCCTGCTGACACTTCGTATCCAAGTAATTTGATTTGTTCGACACCATAAACGCACTTGTCACGATTCAAAGTTAAACCATACTTTTCCACCACCTGCATAAACTTGCTCAAATTAATATCATGTTCTTTCTTATCCGCTCCGCAAATTGTGATGTCATCAATGTAAACATATGTGCCTTGAAGTGACTCAGTACGAATAAGTTCATCCATAACCCGTTGAAAACAGGCGACCCCATTCGTAACACCGAATGGTATGCGTTTGTAATGATACAGGTTGCCACATGCTTCAAACGCGGTGTATTCACGTTCATTGTCTTTTATAGGGATCTGATGATAAGCACTTTGAAGATCCACTGTGCTGAAGACACGGTAATGAGAGATTTTATCAATCAAATCATCAATGCGAGGCAAAGGATAGGCATCCAAGTATGTGAAGCGATTTATGGTTTGGCTGTAGTCAACAACCATGCGTTTTTTATGGCGTTCGTTAGTTGTGATCAAAACCTGTGCTCGCCAGGGTGACTGAGATGGTTCAATTATGCCATCTTTCAGCAACTTGTTAACTTCAGTCTGGATGAATAGTTCGTCACTGTGACTATGTCGCCTCGATTTAGTGGATATTGGCCGACATGATGGGTCGAGATGAACAAAAAGTGGAATCGGTGGTAGAGTGGCAACAGAGAGGCCACACAAGGAAAAAGGGGGTTGAATCCCCTCGAAAGGAATTTCTACCATCTGATGCCGTTGAAGGAAATCATGACCTAATAATACGTCAGCACAAAGGTCAGGAAGAATAGATAGTTTAACATTATCATAAGAATTGTTTTTATGGATAATGGAAACGAAACAGTGACCTTTGGTACTACTTGTCATTGATGTAGAAGCCAGAACGATTTGATTTTTAGACTCTAGTACCGGCCATTTGTGTTCACGTATTATTTCTTCAGATACATAACTTTCAGAACTTCCGGTGTCAACCAGGGCATGGAGCGTTATACCATTGACACGGATTTTAGTAATTGCTTTCTTTAAACTGGTTGGCACGGCAGCTGTGGCAATGGCTGATGAAAGAAATGCGCAAGCAGGAGCATTATGTTTGACAAAGTTTGTAGAACGACAAACTTTGATGAAATGTCCCTTCTTGCCACATGATTTACAAACGGCTTCTCTAGCAGGGCATTTGTGACGTGGATGTCGATCATATCCACAGAAGAAACAATTACCTGGAAGCCTCGAGTGAGTAGTTGCCAAGGTTGTATCCGACTTAGAGGTATCGAGGTCTATGGTTTCCTTGGGAGATGCTTTGCAAGTAATGGCAGGAGCTGACGATGCATATGAATTAGACTGTTGCTGAGCCAAGTCCAACGACTTTGCTTGATCGAAAGCTGTCTGTAGATCGAGACATTTATGTTCCAGCAAACGTTGCCTGATAGGATTTGATAGCAATCCAGAAATAAACGCATCACGCGTTGCATCATTTTGATTTTCAGTAGCGCTCACGGATTTGAAATGACAGTCTTTAGCGAATGTGTGCAATCTCTGAACAAACTGGTCGAGGTTTTCGGTTTGTGCTTGTTTGCAGGTCGCCAAAACATGTCGTGCGAACACTTCGTTTTTTGGTTGCACGTATATGGACTGAAGAGTGGCTACGGCCGATTCATATGTTGTGCATTGAGATATAAGTTTGTACACAGAAGGCGACAGAAAATGAATCAAAGTTTTGAGTTTGTCTGGTTTGTGCGATTCTATGATTTCAAGAAAATTGCTGAATGTGTAAAACCAATGCTCCCAGGAGTCGGCAGCGTTTGAAGCGTTCGGATCGGCGTCCAAGCGATCAGGTCTGAGTAAACGATCCATTTATAGTTGATTAAATTGTAACGAGATAGAGTGAATGATACTTCCAAACGATTGAGAAGATAACGCCTGATAGAAAGGCTTTAATCAACTATAGATTTGGGCATATAGACTGTAACGAGAAAAGAGAACTGTTAACGAAGTAAAGCCGACACCTATGTTTAATTATTTATTATTTATTATTTTATTATTATTTCACACAAGTCTTTACAGACGATGTGCCAACAAGTATACCATGAAGAAGGTACATGATGAGAGAAAAAAGGAAAAAAAGAGGGTGATTTTTTGTCTGTCTGTTTACACATGCCGCTTTTGATCTTTTTTTGTCTTTTTTGGAATAAGGGAGGGGGGAGGGTCATTGATAAACTGGAACACAAGCACGGCAGGATTCTCGCCACTGGTTCCTTTCTTGTGCCATCACACTGAGTGTTGTCAGCCACATGTCTTCACGGTCCTTCGGACCCCACCCGGGTAAGCGCGATGTTCCCACGATGGATAGTGGGGCTGTTAGACGTTTGAGGGTCTTCCGCCAGGTATTCCTTTGTCCGCCACGGCGACGTTTCCAATCTGGTCCGGCGAGAGCGAAAAGAGCTAGGCGAGGAAGGCGTCGCTCATCCATACGGAGAACGTGCCCCAGCCATCTCAGCTGGCACATGGATATATGATCGGAGAGTGGCACAGAGCGATCGCCGGGGACTGCCTCCTGACGTCATCATTTTTGACTTTCTGTTGCCAGCTTAAACGAGCTATACTCCGCAGGCAGCGATGATCAAACGTCGATAATCGTTGACTATCAGCTTGTCGCAGCGTCCACGTCTCGCAGCCATACAGTAGAACTGCTCGTACGGTGGCCTGGTACACTATGCCCTTCAAGCGTAATCCAACATCGCGTCGGCGCCACAGATACCGTAGCCCAGCGAAAGCATGGCGTGCTCTTGCAATCCGTGCTGTGATTTCAGCTTCGATATCGCCCGCAGTTGTGATGCAGCTCCCTAGGTAGGTGAATCTGTCAGTCACTTCCAGTTTATGGTTTTCGATCGTCAAATCAAGTGTTGGGTCTGTCCAATCTTGTAGGAACACTTTGCATTTTGACGGAGAGAAGTGTAATCCATACAGTGACAACTGATCAACGAGTAGATCCAAAGCGCTTTGTATGGCGCAAGCATTCTCTCCGAGGAGAGCAATGTCGTCAGCATAGTCCAGATCCATAACTCGTCGACCGGGGAGCAGGTCGATCCCACAATTCGGTAGCTGGGCTGTTGCTGCCTGCATGACATCGTCAATCACAAAGTTAAATAGGAATGGGGAGATCGGACATCCTTGAGGAACCCCGCTGGAGATGGTAAACTGCTTGGATAAGTCACCATAGGCTTTGACTCTGCCGGTGGTGTGGCAGTACAGCTTCTTGAGCAGGATTACGTACTTCGGTGGGACACCATGGCGAATGAGACAGTCCCAGAGGGCGGTTCTGTCAATGGAATCGAAGGCTGCTCTTATGTCAAGAAAGACGATGATTGTTGGGCGTGCGTATTGGTAACGTTGCTCCAAAATTTGGCGGAGCGTGAAGATTTGGTCCACACACCCGCGTCCTCCTCTAAAACCAGCCTGTTCTTCTCGGTACTCTGCTTCTCGGTAGCTGTTAAGCTGGCTAGGTATTGATAGGAAACAGTTAGAGTTTAATATAGTGTGTGTTATACATAAGGAAAGGTAGGAAAATAATACGACGGTGGTTTCCTTGGTACGTCTTTCCAGACGCCCGAACTCGTTTCACGCGGATGCACCACGTCTACTACGAATCACCCTTGAGTTTACTGTGAAGGTAGAAGAAGTCTTGCTCTCGGCCCACCTCCGGAATACGAATTCGCCTATCCGCATTTTTCCTGACGTTTCATGGTCTCAAAGACAGATGCAAAAGCAGACCGGTTACGATTGGAAATCGGAGAATGATAAACGCAGCATCTTTATTCACGGTGTTCCTGAGCTGAACAATGAGGATTTAGCTAAGAACACTCTACACGACTACTCTCAATGGCGCTATATCCAAGAGCTTAGCAAAATCAAAGGAACTATGGCCGCTGCCGTGAAACGCCTTCCCAAGTCCTCCAGTTACAAGGTAACCTGACAGTATCTTAGCCCACGTACAGTCTCAGACTGTACGGCACTTTGCCTGGATCAGGCTTGTGCTTTCATACCATACCAGTTACAAGAGCAATGCTTCGCGCATTCTGAAAATTACATTCCACTCAGAGGATATGGTAAGTACCGCTTTGAGGTTGTGGTATGATAACAAACGCTTTACACCCACGGAGGTTTGGCTTCGCTCCGCTGTCGACAAATCACAGCCTCGTCTACAATCACCAGTCACGTCGAATGGAAACCAATCTGCTAGCGAATTACACACGACTGTTTCAAAAAACTCTTAGGAGCCGGCTTCATCGGGGCCGGTGGAATAAGTGCACCTTCAAATCGCACACTGTACACACTGCAATTGCGCAGCCTTTCATGCTGTTACACAAATGCTGCTGGTTTTATGAACAAACTCTCGGAGCTCCGTTACCGCCACTCCCTTTGTGCATGGGACCTAATAGCCGTTACTGAGACTTGATTATCGAGCGCATTTCTTAATGCGGAACTCACCCTCCCCAATAAGTCTTTACTTCGTCGGGATCGTGCAACAAGAGGAGGTGGTGTCCCGCTCTATTACCATGAATCACTTCGTTGCGAACCATTAAGCGACCCTGCGTTGTGTGACTCTGATGTTCTATGGTGCCAAATGTCAATCAAACAAGACAGTCTTCTCCTGATTGCGGTTCTTTATAGACCACCCAGTAGCCATGCACAGCTTGATTCCTTCCTTATCTCTTCACTTCGGCACGCTCTAAACAAACGATTTCCCTACATACTGATAATGGGAGAGTTCAATTGTCCTAGATTTTGTGGAGACCTTGTTTCTCAACCGTTTGCCACTGAACTGTCTGACTTATGGTATGAAAGCACAAGCCTGATCCAGGCAAAGTGCCGCACAGTCAGACTGCACGTGGGCAAAGATACTGTCAGGTTGCCCAGGCCTAGACAGATATGAGAGGGAAAATAGAAATAGAAATGGCAGTGAGACTCCAGCGTGTTTCAGCATAAAGCTCACTGCCGTTGGCCAATCAATTTAGCACGATGTTAGCCGTACATCACAGGAATGCTGCACGATTGCACATCCGTGTCTGACTTACTGGCAGACTATCCATTGTACAACCACGGCTAAAGCCAGACTGGCATTCGCTAAACTTAAGTGCCTCTGGACGAGACGTGATTTACGCTGGGAATCAAAGGACGGATATTATTCCACTCGGTAAGGACAGTATTGCTATACGGGGTAATGTTGGACAGTTCGCTCAGAAGATGTTAGGAGGCTCGAGGTTTTCGACCAAACGTTGTTTGCGTAGGATTGCTCAACGTACGGTGGCAACACCACGTTGCAATTCTGAGGTCAGGCGCGGTTCTTAGGAAGCAACGGCCACTAGCTTCAGACAGCCATTAACCGACGTCGCCTCGCTGGTTGGGGCACGTCCTGCGCTAATGAAACCCGACGGTTACCACGCGAGCGATTTATGCTCAGCTGGTACAGTCTCTGGACCAAAAGTGGCTGGCGGTCAGCCAACTAACATGGAAGAGTGGATTAAAAGGCTCACTTCTGTCTAGCTAGGGTTGGATACGAGCGCGCTTGCCCTGGATGGAGGTGCAAGGAAGGGGAGAGTGTATGCTCGACACATTGGCAACGATGGAATTGAACCGACATCAATGGAAAGAGTGCATCATCTCTATTACTCCCTGACCACTCTGTGTTCAACAACTTATCAAAAAAAATCAAAAAAATTCAAAAAATGATTGTGTGTAAATGGACAAAAAAACATACCATGTTCCCATCTCACTTTTTATTTCTCTCTGTTTTACCCGAATTGTACCCCCTTTATGCTTTGTACTCTCATTGTTTATGTTGAACGGCACCCTATCTGTATCAGATTGTGCAACTATATATATATATATATATATCACCACGTTCGTGAATCAACTCGGTTTCGGGACATGAATGCATCATCCATTCTGGACTTTATCATCACAAATGAAGAGTTAATGATTGAGAATCTTTCCTTTACCCCTCCTCTCGGCTATAGTGACCATGTTGTTTTGACATTCACTTTCGTTACATCCATGGACTACTTTAATAAAACCCGTCCACAAACTCGTTGGATTACCGACATAGGATTGTTCCACGAAATTGTTGCTGCCAATTCATGGGAATTCTTAATGTCTGACAAGATCGTTGTTGCTTAGACCACGTTTCGCACTCACTGGCACGCTTTGCTGCGCGCTGCCAGCCACGAGAAGCCTTTTCATCATAAGAAACCGGGCTCATTCCGTCGCAGCCGAACGAAGAAAGCCATAGCACAGCGAAACCTGGCATGGCGATGTTATCGGATAGGAAGAAACAAAAATGACTGAGAAAACTACAGGTCATTGCGAAACTATTGTACATACCTCAACCGCAAAGACAAGATTCAATATGAATTGTATATATCCAACAAGTTTATGGAGAACCCAAAAAGCTTGTTCCACTTTGTGAACCAAAGACTCGTGGTCAAACTATTAATTCCATCCCTAGTCAGCGCACACGGCCTCACATCGACCGCCTTGGAAGCTGCAACTGTGCTGTCGCAATAATACGCTCCTATTTTTAACCCTACATATCCCGCGAAACTTACCCACTTTTCTTTTCCCTCGCGCGACGTGCAAGAGATACCGGAAATAAAGTTCACCCCTGAGGCAGTTCATCAGAAGATTCTGTGTCTGCGACAGTACTCCTCGCCAGGACTCGACGGCATCCATCCCAAAATACTGAAAGTAGCCGCAGCACATATATGTCCTTTACTCGCGACTTACTTTCAACGTTGTTTGGGCTCGGCTACCATTCCACAAGCCTGAAAGGAAGGTGTTGTAAGCCCTATATTTAAAGGCGGCAGCCGGTCTGATCCTGCAAATTATCGGCCCATCGTACTGTTATCAGTGATTTCTAAAGTTATGGAGAGCATTGTCTCTGACCGCATTGTCTCACATTTCGAAACGAATCGGATTTTAATCAAACAGCAACACGGCTTTCGGGCCAAACGTTCGTGCACCTCTAATTTGCTTCTCGCACGAGATGAATGGACGAAATCCGTCGACGAAGGCACTGGTGTCGATGCTATATTTTTGGATTTATCCAAGGCATTCGACCGTGTGCATCACGACATCCTTCTCCTTAAACTCGCTTCCTACGGTGTTGGAAAATCCCGCGTATCATGAATGAAATACTTCCTATGCGATCGCTCTCTCTGTGTTCGTGTGCGCGACTGCTACTCAGCTCCCATTCCAATCAAGTGTGGTTTGCCGCAAGGTTCTGTTCTTGGTCCAAGACTTTTCATTATCTTCATCAACGATATCGGACAAGACATTGATACCCCGTTCCTCCTCTTTGCTGATGATGTCAAACTTTGGCGCTCCCTTAAATCGTATGATGATTCCCGTGTCTTACAAGACGACTTCGGTGTAGGCAACCGGGTAGTATCATGCCTACGTTCAACGATGCCGATGACAACGCTTTGTACCCCCCTTCTCGCTTGTACATCTCATTGTTTATGTTGAACGGCACTATATCTGTATCAGATTGTGCAAATATAATAATAATATAATAACAAGACGACTTAGATCGCCTACATTGTTGGTCCTCACGAAACTATCTTCCATTCAACGCATCCAAGTGCAGCGTTCTCCCCATCCGTCACTCAGCTTGTTTTACCTACCGTTTGGGGCAAACAACACTTCAACGCATTCGACAAGAAAAGGATCTTGGACTTATCATTCAGCTAGACCTTGGTTGCACAACACAATGCGAACGCGCAGCAGCTGCAGCCAACCGCAACACCGGCCTACTTCGCCGCGCCCTCGGCAAGTTCGACCGGTTTCTCTTCCCGACTCTGTTGAACATTTACATCCGGCCACACTTGGAATACGCAGTGCAGGCTTGGCGGCCGTGGCTATGCAAGGACATGTCACTCCTCGAAAACGCCCAACGGTGTGCGACAAAGCTCGTCCGCGGTATGCGCCACTTGCCATACGAGGAGAGATTACGCCGTTTAAACAATTACTCCGTTGCGTACCGTCTTCTCCGTGGAGACATGATACTTAGATACCGGATACTGAGCGACCCCTCCCATCCATGCAGCTCCCTGCTCGTCCCATCCATCAGCACAAATCTCCGAGAACATGGACTTAAATTGCTACATCAGCAAAGCCGACTTGAATGTCGCCGCATGTTTTTCTCGGTGCGAGTCTGCAATCCATGGAATGCTCTTCCATGCAAGCTTTTTGAATCCACTTCTTTCGGTTCTTTCAAAGGTCTTCTCGATTCCCACCTACATGAAATCTCCCACTCCCAAGACACTAATACAAACTCGTGGCAACGGTAAGTTCTCTTTCTGTGCCATTTGCATTTTCGTCACTACCCCTCTAACACTTCTCCAGTTTCATTGCTCTTCCAGATCCCAGTATCGGAAGTCCAAGCGCACGCAGTCTCAGATGACCATGTTCCGGAGGATGTGGTGGGTAGCGGTGTCCCGGGTTGACGTCCTACCTGTCCAAATGCCACAAAAATCCACTGATGGTGCAGGCTAACGCGAATGTGGCCCGGCTATAAGGACTTGGAAACTCGAACATTTTACTTTTCTTTTCTTTTCGACCCACCGCACAATCCACCCTGCGGTTTGTACATGCTCCCCGCTTTTTATACCGTAATAAACTATTGACTATTGACAAATTTCGTGAAAACAAACGAAGTTGAGGTCCTTATCAACCAACATTCGCCTTTTGCTTGCTATAACAGAATCTTAGTTATCTACTGACGTCGGAGATAATGAAATTTTCGTACCCAATTAGTCCACTCGATGGCGCGATCATTTAAAACCAGACAGTGGTGTTCTTCTTCTTCTTCTGAATCGAAAGCAGAAGGGATAAAATCTCGTTTAAGCTTCATCACAGTAATAGGCATGGGTGACTTCTGCTGACAAGGCAAACCGTGAGAGTAGAGGAACACCACTATATCACTCCGGGGATCAAGTCCATCCGTCTCAACAAATGCTGATCCAGGCTGTTCTCCTCTATATTTCGAATGATTGTGTGTTATCTCAAACCGTGCACTATATAGGAGGTGATTATTTATGGGAGATGTTGATATGTAGAATCAAACACTTAGAAGGCCAAACACATACGGTTCACGTTTCAACCATGAGTTCCAGACGGAGACAGCATACTCTAAGTGCGACCTGATGTATCGAAACCGAAGATTATGATCGTGTGGGACTTCAACTTGCCTGATATAGACGGGCTAACTTTAAGCTGTAAATCAGGTGCTTCTAATCTCTCTTTATTGTTTCTGGTCTGTGTTGTATAATAAAAAAATTAATTCAACATGTCTCCGTTTTCCACCCTTATTATTATACACACTGTACTATCTCTCTTTTGTCGCCATTCTGTTACAATTTTAAATCGAGTAATCCTAGTTTACAGGCAATCATTCTTCTCACTTGTTTATCAATCTGATTTTATGTTTCTCACTTTGTAATCGTTCGATTTTCTTCGAGTAATTCAATTACCGTCAGTGCACGGAGAGCACCATCCAGCATAGCTCAATGGGTAATAGAGGTACACAAACCATTGTACCACGTTAAGGTCCAATCTCACCGACTTCCGAAAGGGATTCTTTTTGCGACGTCACATCCCGATTTGCATAAATCTCGTGGTGGCCAAACCATCACATGGCATAATCAGTTAATACCCTTACCTTTCCAAAGTCGGCGCAGTGCGTCTTCCAGGCTGGTGTCCCCGCGATCATATATCGCAATGGCTAGTTACGCTTCAGGATATGTCCCGAAACCGTGTTCAATGATGTTCTTGCGCTAAGCATCTTCTTGGACTGTTTGCTTAATCCTGTATGTTGTGAAGCAGAGTGACAAGAAAAGCTTGTTATGATGCATGACAATGAATGCCGCAAGGAAGCTGGCATGCTGATATCGCTCTACTCATTCACGAAACTTATTTGTATGCATGTTTCATTCGAGGTGTAGGCAATAGTGTGACGATGGTGCTTACACAGGAAAATTATACTCCAACATTGAAGAGCGCCACCGCCGTGCTACGTCCTTTAGAGGATGAATCGTGGTTGAGTTGTAGTGACACAGACCACGAAGATGAAACTGGATGCCAGGAGTTGTCATCCGTTTCAAAAACGAATGCTTTATCTCTTGATGAAATACAGCCTCCAAAAACGCGAAACAGCCTCGGGTATTACGCCCGAGGACAAGGAGCTCTTAGCTAGCCCTAACACCGAGAGTCTGGCCCCATGTGATAGTGCTCTTCAGTTCTATATAAACGCTGGTAGCATTAGAACTAAATAGGCTGAACTCCCCTGTAGAGTTGACGACACCCACTACAAAATTGTGGGTGTCACGGAATCATGGTTGTTTTATGATGGCCACATACCAGCTTCAATAGCTGATAGGTTTAGCGCCGTAAGAAGTGATCGACCTTTTGGTAAGCTAGCAGGAGGGGTGTTGCTCCTTATTGGTAACGCTATTCCCTTTGAGAATAGTATTTCATTTTCTACAACGAACGTGCAGATAATATCTGCCTAGCTCATGCATAGATACACGCGTATAGTGGTAATCTTCGTCTACCGTAATCCGAGCACTAGTTTGGAAGAAGATGCTCTTTTGCAAATTAAGCTTTCGCCTATTTTAGCCGTAGCACCACGTGTTGTAATCTTCGGAGATTTTAATCTACCAGAAATAAACTGAGCGCACCAAACCTCGCATGCCCGAGGAAGCGCGAACGATTTTCTGGACTGGCTACACTCCCATGCACTTTACAAACGTAAACGAACCAACTAGATTCCGACGGGATCAGTCTCCGTCTACTCTTGACCTAGTTATTTCAACTTGAGATGGCTGGGGCACGTTCTCCGTATGGATGAGCGACGCCTTCCTCGCCCAGCTCTTTTTGCTCTCGCTGGACCTGATTGGAAACGTCGCCGTGGCGGACAAAGGAATACCTGGCGGAAGACCCTCAAGCGTCTAACAACCCCACTAGCCATCGTGGGAACATCGCGCTTACCCGGGTGGGGTCCGAAGGACCGTGAAGATATGTGGCTGATAACACTCAGTGTGATGGCAAAAGAAAGGAACCAGTGACGAGAATCCTGCCGTGCTTGTGTTCCCGTTTATCAATGACCCTTCCCCCTCCATTTTTCCAAAAAAGACAAAAAAAGATCAAAAACGGCATGTGTAAACAGACAGACAAAAAAATCCCCCCTCTTTTTTCTTTTTTTCTTTCATCATGTACTTCTTCATGGTATAGCTGTTGGCACATCGTCTGTAAAGACTTGTGTGATAATAATAATAATATTTCAACTTCTGAAAGCGATATACAAATTTTGGTCTCCCTGCCACCACTAGGAAAGAGAGACCATGTAGTGCTAGACTGCGAGTTACTCCTGTCATTTGATAAACCCCCACTTAAGGTGTCTCGATGCTTCCATAGGATCGACTCTGCTTCCCTATTACAGGCAGCAGCGCTACTCCCATGGCAAAACATTGACCATGTGGATGGGATGTGGGGGCAGATCAAGAAAAACAACTTCAACTTCAGGATCGATTCCCTCCTCTCGTACCCGTTCGCAAAAATGGTAAACCTCAATGGTGGTCAGCCTCAGTTTCCCGCAGCGTACGTCACCGCGACGCAAAATGGAGGCGTTATAAGCTTACTCCCTCATGTGGGACTTGGGTCCGTTACAAAGAAGCACGAAATATAGCTGTTTCCAAGATACGTGCTGCAAAGATCTCTTTCGAAATGAGACTCACTCAAGAGGCCAATATCCATCCGAAACGTTACTACAGGTACGTTCAATCTAAAGGGTCAACACGAAAAGGTGTAGGTACCTTGAGAAAAGACGATGGCTCTGCCGTCATTGCAAGCACTGAAAATGCTCAGTTGTTTTCCTTGCATTTTCAAAGCGTGCAACGACGAGATTATAACTCGAACGCCTCTGCTCCATGTTATAACTGTAAGGTATTGCACTGGCCCAGCCGTGGGTTCGTCCGCTGTCTATACAACACTCCATCACTTCAGTGTGCACTCACTGAACGCCGCCTCAGCACTGACCTTACATTCGAGGTACATAATGTCGAGACTATTGGCCAGCCTAGCATACAACAAGTCGGCAGGTGCCGATAGCATCCATCCACGAATGATCAGACTGCTAGCTCATATATTAGCTGTGCTGATCACAGAACTTCTCACATCATCCCTCACTCAGGGTACCCTTCGTTTGGACTGGAAAACAGCCGTTATAGTGCCTATCCATAAGAGAGGAGCTTCTTCGGCGGTCAAAAATTACCACCCGTTTAGCCTCACTAGTGTACTATGTAAGGTTATATAAAGGTTGATCCACGATAAAATTTATGGTTATCTAACCAAACACTCTCTTCTGAATGCCGCACAACACGGCTTCCTAAAAGGTAGGTCATGTCTGACTAATTTGTTGAGCTTTCTAAACGAGGTCACTAAGAGGATGGATGATGGTATTGCTGTAGAAGTCTTCTATCTCGACTTTAGTAAGGCATTTGATTCAGTCAACCATAGGCTCTTGCTTCCCAAACTATCAGCCATAGGAGTATCAGGAAACCTTCTGGGCTGGATTCGAGCATTCCTTAGCGACCGTTCCTTTATGGTCAGTTTAGATGATACATACTCCGCAAGTGCGCATATAACGAGTGGAGTTCCCCAGGGCTCAGTCTTGGGGCTGTTGCTGTTCCTGATCTTCAATGATGATCTAGCCAACCAACTTCGCTCACTCTGTTATATTGCTGACGACGTTAAAATTGTCGGTAGGTCAGACAACTCCGATCTGATAAGTGATGTAAAAGCTGTGTCGGCATGGATTGATTGATTTGATTGATTTTGTGCGACTATCTCCTCCTGGAGGATGAGTCGGTTCAAAGAAGGTTTCCCCCCTCATATCTGTCTAGGCCTGGGCAACCTGACAGTATCTCAGCCCACGTGCAGTCTCTGACTGTGCGGCACTTTGCCTGGATCAGGCTTGTGCTTTCATACATATACATACAAAGAAGGTTCTTGGGAATTTGGATACAAAGCGGCGTCTCCCGCACCACTCGGCGTTTGTTCGAGTCAGCTTCTCTAGCCTTTGCACAACCAAGTGTGACCTGCAAGGCAGCAGGGTGTTGCCAGAAAGAGGTGGTCTACCAGATTCTGTTCCAGGTTTTTCCTCGGTGTTTTCTCCCCAAGCCTTTCCCGCGATCGGGCATGGACGGTTAAGTGGGACCTTCCCCTTAACCTAGATAAGAGTCACTTGCTCTGTACACTGGCAGGCAACATGATTGTCTCTACGCCCTCAGCCCGTAGGGTAAAATCTACTAAAGACCTAGGAGTCGTAATCTCCGCAAACTTTAAGTGGGCTTACCAATGTGCTGCTGCGGCTCACATGGCTAGGGGGAACTCCTTCAACTACGTTCAGCCCTCACTTTCAGAAAAGCTGAGTTGCTATTGCGCCTCTACAAGGCAATAGTAAGGCCACATTTAGAATACTGTATCCAGGCTTGGAAGCCGTATTACCAGAAGGATATAATGCAGCTAGAAAAGGTACAGAAGCTGGCCACTCGCATGATCGAGGGGTTAGCATACACCAATGATGAAAATCGTCTAATAGCACTAGGACGTTTCTCGCATATGAGGAGGCAACTAAGGGGGGATCTCATAGAGACCTTTAAGGTTGTCAAAGGATTAAGTTGTCCCGAATTCGATGACTTCTTTTGGTTCTCTCCTTTGGTTGGTACACGAGGGCACAGTCTTAAGCTAAGTAAACAGCACACCAGGCTCGAATACAGAACTCACTTCTTTAGCATCCGTATAGTGAACGCGTGGAACTCACTTCCGCAGAACTAATCTCAGTAACTTCAGTAACTGCGTTCAAACATGGGCGGATGAACGGTGGCTGGTGCTCTTTCCGGAGCATTACCCTTAAGACTAAATCCCTCCATATTTATGGTCTAAAACCACAAAAATGTTTGGAAAATCATTTTTAAACACAAAAAGCGTTTCTTTTTCATTTTTTCGTATTTGTTGAAATAAACTGCTGTCCATCGTCTTTTCATTCGATTGGACATGCAACATGCATTAACTCTCTCACCTTTCGGTGATGAGACCTCTCCCATCTTCCATTCACAGTTACACACGCCTGAGTTACGAATCAATCTTGGTAGTGGCGGGTGTTTTCAAGCACCTCCAAAATAATCTGGGCACTCGTTTCGACTTGGCCGACTATCGCCCTGTGATACTGATACCTCATCCCAGTTTGTTTGTGCTTACTCTTCTATGGAATCCGTAGCTATTTAAGTCTCACCCTTCCCCATCTTTTAGGATTTTACTTTTTCATGGTTGTGGCGCTGAGACTGGACCTTAACGTGGTGCGATGGTTTGTGTACCTTCATGGCCCATTGAGCTATACTGGGTGGTGCCTTTTGGTGCCAGCAGAGCTACTCATACCAGGAAGGTCGATGGATAGAGGTCAGACAAACTCAGTCTCAAGCCACTGCCTTGTGGTTCAGGCTTTTTAGCCAAAGGCTCCGGGTGGGGCCCCTAAGCTAACCCCCTACTTCGGCCTGGGCAACCGGGTAGTATCACGCCCACAAGCAATTATGAAAATAAAGGTAAAAATGACAGATCCCGTGCTCTCACGCTCTCGGCTCAAAATGCTTTACATGATCTCACACTGCATGCAAACTTTTTGAATAAATGTTTTCCGTTTTGTGGTTCTTTGGTTAGCCCTGACAGAAGTGCAGCTTGTTCATCGAAGTTTCCGAATTCAGCCACTTCGGATATTTTGCCGAATGCCTCCAGAGCGTTCTTTCGCCCACGCGTACCATTTAAATTAGCGGCGTTTAATGTACGAACTTTAGCTAGCATCGGGCAGCAGGCAGCCTTGGCTCGCACGCTTGATAGCCTCGACGTCGATGTGTGCTGTTTGTCGGAAACACGCATGCATAACTCTAGCTCAGTTACACGATTGTCTAACCATTCGACCTTACGTAAGTCGCACTATCTACGTTTGTCCACGGATGGCGATGCCATGGTATCTGATCAAGCTGGTGTCGGGATCGTCTTGAGTGAGCGAGCTGAGGTCGCACTGTTAGACTGGATCCCAGTCGACAGTCGCCTTTGTGCAGTAAGACTACAGGGTTCGTGCAAAAAAGCCCGATTTCGCAACCAATCCCGCGACCTGTTTGTGGTTGCTGCCTATGCACCGACTAATTGTAGCTCTGAACTTGACAGGGATGAGTTTTATGAAAGATTACAAGAACTCATTAGACTTGCATCGATGAGTGACATCGTTGTCCTAGCTAGAGACATGAATGCACGTGTAGGCCGTCTATCTTTAAACGAGCATTTTGTGGGTGACGGTTTGGTCTCGATTGTCATTGTAATGACAACGGCGAAAGATTGCTTAACTTGTGCTCAGAGCACAAACTGTTCCTTGGCAGCACTAACTTCCGCCATTCGAAGCGCCACTGCTCCACCTGGAGATCTCCATCGGCGGCCCTGTTCACGCAAATTGACCATATTGCTATCAGCTACTCCTGGCGAGGGTGTGTGCAAGATTGCCGCTCCTACTGGGGCACCTGTCTAGAGTCCGATCATGCGTTAGTCTGTGCTAAGCTCTCGATGCGTTTTGGTGGGACACGTAGAAATGTTGCAAGGCAGTTGAATGTTGCTTGGCTTAACGATCTCCTGGTTCTCCGAGGGTTTCAGGCCAATTTGAGTCTGCATCTGTCTACAGTTCCCCAAAATAGTATCGATGACCAATGGAGTGGGGTTCAAACCTCCTTGGAAACAGCCGCGTTGGATAGTTGTGGGTTGACTTCCCGTGTAGCTCAGCTCTGGGTTTCTGCGAATTCTCTCCAATTAATGGACCAACGTCGGTTGCTTTCTGTTGATAGCATACATGATGCGTCATGAAGGCTTATTAAACGTAAACTGGTTGCCAGTTTGAGAACCGATAGGGAAAGTTGGTGGAGTTCTGAGGCTACGGAAATGAAATCTGCGGCAGCTGTAGGCAATTTCAGAAAATTATTCCAACTCATCAGAACAGCTGGAAGCGGGTGACGAGGCATCAGTTAGTTGATACGTGAAGCAGATGGTTTGCCAGTTTTTAACATGCACATACGCATGGAGCGATGGGCAGAACATTTTGAAGCACAGTTTAACTGGCCTTCTGCACCCACTGATTTCGAGAATACGGAACACTGTACCACATGGTCGATTTCTCTTGAGGCTCCGACTCAATCAGAGATTTACAATGCAGTCCGGAGCCTTAAGCGCAATCGGGCATCAGGTGCTGATGCTTTGCTTCCGTCATTGTTCAAAGATGGCGGTTTCGCTTTAGTTCGCGAACTTCAAGCGCTGTTCGCCAACATATGGGGTGAGGAACGCGCTCCGATTCCTTGGAGAGAATCAGTAATTGCTCCGATTTTCAAAAAGGGACGGCGCGATTCCTATGAAAATCATCGGGGTATCAGTCTCATTTCAGTAGCTCCTAAAATACTGACGTCCATTCTGCTTCACCGATTGAGTACCAAACCGGAAGAGCAAATCCGTGAGGAGCAAACTGGCATTATATTGCCAAACTTCGGGCAGGGTTCGAGCGTAGGGGCAATTGTCGTACTCGTTCAATATCTCCAGCGGGGTGCGGCAGGGCTGCCCTATCTTGCCGTTCCTTTTTAACTTCGCAATCGACGATGTTCTGAGAAAAGCTTTAGCTGGCCTGGTGGGCAGAGGTGTGGAACTTCTGCCGGGTGAGCGAGCGACCGATCTAGAGTATGCCGATGGCATCGCACTTCTGGGAGATGACCCTCATATAATGCAACAAGCCCTGGACCGCCTGGCACTTGAAGCTTCAAGGTATGGCATGTGCTTTGCGCCTAACAAGTGTAAAACACTTACCCAGGATTGGAGCGGCTCTCTTCCGAACCTAACTGTATGCGATGTCAATCTTGAATTGGTCGACAGCTTTGTTTACCTTGTCAGTTATATCTCCGCTGGAGGTTGTGTCGACGACGAGATCTCACGTCGTGTTCGCAAAGCGGGTGCAGGGTTTGCTAACCTTCGCCACCTGTGGCGTCGACGCGATGTTTCACTCCATACTAAAGGCCGAGTGTACAACGCAGTGGTGCGTGCTACATTCCTTTATGGCTGCGGAACCTGGTCTATCCGAGCGGAAGATGTCCGTCGGCTTTCTGTTTTTGATACCCGTTGCCTGCGTAGAATTGCTCGCATTCGGTGGCAGCATCGTGTTACAAATATAGATGTCTGCAAGCGGGTGTTAGGACCAGGTGGCCACGGACTGAGAGAAATGCTGATGCTTGCTCGCTTGCGATGGTTGGGACATGTATTAAGAATGCCTACTCACCGTTTACCGTACCGCGCCTTATTCGCAGAGCCTGACAGAAGCTGGGAGAAAAGATCGGGTGGCCAGTCCATGACGTGGCGCGTTGGGATGAAGAAACTCACCGTAGCGCTAGGCTCAGTTGGGCTTATTCGTTTGCCTGGGTGGGGTCCAAAATCTCCACCTAACCGTTGGCTGTAAACCTTACGCGATATGTCTACAAGCCGAAGTCAGTGGCGCCAGTGTATTTTATTATGTGTCATAAATTTTTATTCGGTATTATTTTACATAAAGACACAAAAAAACCAAAAAATCGCATGTAGTGAAACTACAGAAAACAAGTTGCTTTTTGTGCATTTGCTTTTGCGTATTCCGCTTGCCTGCTTTCCCTTTTCCACGCGCTTGCTTATCTGCTTTTCCTGCTTCATATTGCTTGGCACTTTGTCTGGCTCCAGACTTGCGCTTCATGATGATGATGATTTGGCAGTTAAGCATTCGGTACATGCTACCGGTGTAATGCTGTCTGTGATTATGATCCAGTGAGGCCTGCACTAGCTATAACTTCGCTTCATCATTATATCATCCTATACTACAGTGTTCCCCTATTTAATTTATTTGTTGCTCCTATGCCAAGTTTTGCTTGCAATGTGTCTCTTGATAAATATTTCCTCGAGAGGGACGATTATATCATTTTGTAATTTTCTTCTGATTTCAGCTTTAATCAATCCACAATTTGGCATAACATGGAGGTTCCACTTGTTGACTTCAAAGGAGGCGATCTACGTTCTCGTAGCGCGATTTTATCCCCTGAGCCTTCTTTTGCACATGGTTCTCTTTCGTTCGAAGAGATGCACATCAACTACCCAAGATTACGGCGAGATTCATCCGTCCTAGAAGTTAGTATATCTATATTAATATTAAGTCTTAAAAAATTATGAATGATAATGGGTAATATTATTTTTTATTTAACGTAATAATATTTTAGCAATGTAAATTATCCCAGTTAATGTGCTGTATGACACCTCTTGGATTCCGTTATCAGCTATTCGCTGCCTATTTATTCATAAAGTCATGGCCGGAGCGGTTCTGGGGATAAGCTCCCAATTCCAAAAATGCTCTAATGGCGCGCGTCTCATATAGCCTCTGACAACCAAGTCCAGCTCCTGGCGTGCACGCGTGGTCCTGCGTGATCCGGCTGAACTGCTTCTATTGATAGGAGAAAGGGTGAAGGCTGTGTTGGACGAGAAACGGTCAGCATTCTTGAAGTTCAAAGGTATGCCAGCAGATGAAAATTTAAGACTTCTAAGAGCAGCGACAAATAAGGTCAAACAGACTGCAGAACAATGTGCAAATGACTATTGGACTGATATTTGCCTCAGTATCCAAAAAGCTGCAGATACTGAAAATTTTCTAGATATGATGGGATCAGCAGAGCCATTAATCCAAACAAACTTAAAACGGTCCCATTAAGTATGTGTCTGGTTAGCCAATTGTCAACAAAAGTCAGCAGATGGAAAGATCGGTAGAGCACTTCTCCTCTCTCTACTCTAGGGACAGTACGGTTTAACCTTATGCACTTAAAAATGTTGAGTGGTTGCCAACTATTGAACATACTCCTCTACTCTTGAGCTTAATAGGACAATCGACCGTTTAGCGAATGGGGAGGACCCTGGTGACGACGGAATTCCACCTGAGCTCATCAAACGCTGTAGAACAGCATTATTACAACCTCTTCACCATTTTCTTCTCTATGGCTGGCAGGAGGAGTGTGTCCCACAAGAGATGCGATACAGGAAGTTCATCACGCTATCTAAGAATAAGGGTTATAGAGACGACTGCAACAATTACAGCGGAATCTTCCCTCTGTATGTTGTCAAATTATTTGCTAAAGTCTTACAATCCAGCTACAAGTTTTAGCTGATACAGTTTACTCTCAATCTCAATGTGGTTTCCCTAGGGGAAGATCAACGGTTGAAATGATCTTCGTCCTGAGACAACTTCAAGAAAAATGTCGGGAACAACGTATGCCATCATATGCTGTTTTTATTGATCTAGCGAAAACACTCGACTACTTCATCAGGTAGGGTCTTTTCAAAATACTTGAACTGATAGGCAGCCCCCAATACTGCTCAAACTCGTTATTTCTTTCCACTCAGACACGAAGGACTCAGTTCATTTTGACTTTTTCAGTTCAGAATTCTTTGAAATTCACCGAGGCATCAAACATCTGTGTGTTCTTGCTCCCATGCTGTTCGGTATTTTGCTCTGCTACTGAAACAAGCTTTTAGAACGGGAACCGAAGGGATTTTCCTATGCACGCGAAGAGATGGCAAGCTTTTCAACCTGAACCGGTTCAAAGCACAAACAAGGCACGGGTTGTGATAACCCGTGACCTGTTTGCCGACGATGCAGCAATTATTGCTCACTACCAAGAACACCTCCAGTCGCTAATGGACTGTTTTTCGTCGACATGGAGAGACTTTGGGCTAAAAATCAGCATGAGCAAGACCAAAGTCCTTGGTCAAGGAGTTGTATCGCATTCAATCATCACTGTTGGAAAGTGTCAGCTTGAACCAGTACATCATTTCACATATCTTGGTTCAACCATTGCGGATAACCTCTCACTAGACATGGAGATTGATAAGCTAATTGAACTCTGTGTTCGGGGTAACCGCAATTTGACTGTAAATACAAAGATGATGGTGTACAGCGCGTGTGCACTAAATGCTTTACTGTACGGCAGTGAAACTTGAACCACCAACACAAGAAACTGAATGCTTTCCATCTGCGAAGCATCCTTCGTATCTTGAACATATCGTGGATGGACAAAGTGAGTAATGCAGAAGTGCTTTCAAAAGCTGGTCTACAGAGCATGTTCACCCTACTACGACACCGCGCTTGTTTTGGCTTGGCCACGTCTACATAATGGAAAATGGTCGTATTCGAATGATCCACTCTATGGTGAGTTGCAATCTGGAAGTCGACCATTGGGCGGTACCATTGCGGTACAAAGACGATTGCAAAATAGATATGAAATCTCTTGGCATTGACCTCGCGAGTTGGGAAAAACTTACTCTTGACCGCTCACGTTGGGGGCATTGTGTAAAGCGTCGTCTGCAAGCTGTAGAGGAGCATATAGAGCTCTTTGGTGCTGAACGTAAATCACGCCGCCGGCGTGCAACTGATGCCGATCGACCGGGTACTGCCTATCGTTCAGAGCGTTACGGGAGAGTTTGTTCCTCCCGAATCGGACTGTTCGAAGAGCTGTGTAACATAAAAAAAATCATGCGATTTTGATGTGCATCTAGGGTCGACATCGACCTAACATAAAGTCAAGAAGAAGGAATGGATTAATCACGTCTGGATCTAGGCAATGTGCCGATAAACCCCATTGTGTGTGGACTCTAATACTCTAAGTATTCTGGATCAAAGTCTTGGTCAATGGCTGTATTCTCGTACATAATTTTTGTGAGTCTTTGATCATTGTATGTTGTCAAGTTAAGTGGTATGGAAGCTTGTTATGCTGTGTGTTAGTCAAATATGCATGTATGAAAGCACAAGCCTGGTCCAGGCAAAGTGCCGGACAGTCAGAGACGGTGAAATCTGCAAGTAATCTTTCATGCTGGTGTCTCTCTACTTGTTCGCAACCCTTGCTTCGATGCAGGTTTAATTCGAGGTGTAGGCCTATACCTACGACCCACCCTTTCTCATCTTTTTTTTAACAAAATTAACGTTTTCTCGCAGTTAAACACTCGGTTTTTTACTAACGATGGAATGCTACCCATGATAATGCTTATGATGAAATACTGTCAGGTTGCACAAGCGTAGACATAGAATTTCGACCTTTGCCAACCGAGCAAATTCATTCCCCCCCTCAGCTGCTACTTTCATACTCAAGAATCAATATTATATTCTAATGCTTTCGCTTCGCCTCTTTGTGATATACGATATCGGCATCGATGTTTGGCACCTCATTGTGTGCCTGGGCATCCTGACAGTATCTTAGCCCACATGCAGTCTCCGACTGTACGGCACTTTGCCTGGATCAGGCTTGTGCTTTCATACATACATACCTTATTGTGTACCTAGGATTTATCCTGCATTGGTTTAAACCATAAAATTTGTTTTTTCTTTTCCCAGGAGCACGAGATTCTAACGTCCTCCGGGATTCACCAACGTGTTTACGTGCAGCCTTCTCAGTCGAAACGAGCTCTCATTACTTATCACGATATTGGGACAAATCGTATGTATTCATGCCGAATTCACTAGTTGCTTTAATCGATCAAACATTGTTGATCTGTTTTCGCATCCTTCGCTTCTAGATATTTCGTTTCTGGGATTTTTTAACCTCGCGGAAATGCGAGTGATAACGAAGCACTTTACGGTGTATCATGTCTGTGCTCCTGGCCACCAAGAAAACGCTGCTACCGAGAATTTCGAGTAGGTTGTTTCGGTCTACTTAGATTTAAATAAAGTTACCATTATTGTGGACGGGTTCCTTAAAGCATTCGCTCTTTATCACTTTTTATACTTCTTTGTTATTGCTCAAAACCTGAATACTGGGCGTTACATTCCAGACGGATTTGTGTGCACAGATGTTCCGTTTCCTTGCAAACTTTCGCGGCCTCCACATTGATTTGTCAAAAACAGTGATCTAAATTTTATCGACCCCTTCGCTTACCGCTATTTCTGATACTAATCTTTTACGTCGAATCGCTTATATCTGTCCAGTTCTCGACAACCTGACAGTATCTCAACCTACGACGGCTCCACTTTGCCGGTACCAGGATTGTGATTTCATACATTCAAAAATCCACGTTGCGCCTCAATTAAGACGGTCATTGCAATCAATAGAGTTTCTGAAATTGACCTTTATCTGCTACGTTGAAAACATTATTTTGACAGATTATCATTACCATTTGACCTCATAGGTCGTCGGCTTTTGTGAGTGATGTGCGCGCATGTCGAATCCATGAACAAACGCAGTGTTATACGCACACGTAATCAATTGTCCTGGCGACGCTGTAGCGACCAGGTCAGATAGAGCGAGGACATTGATCGTATCTGGTCTAAACGCATATTGCATTGTCGATCCAAGCTCCGAGAACGAATCAGCCAACCGGTCACTCCCGCCTGTTAACCCATCGTTTATTATTTTCATAAAAAAGAATAGCGCATGTCGAACGCTGCTATGCAATTTTCCTAACCACAACAGGGTGATCGCAACATTCGCATTGAGCCTTCTCTACGTTGCATCGGACGTGATTGAATCCCATATCGTTCGCTGATTGTTGATGTCCTCAATCTATTCTAATTTCCAGTCAGATTGCCACTCGACCTCTTCTCTCGCGACTTTTAACTAACGCGGATTGTTGCGGGTTTGCAATGATTGTTGTCAATATATTTTGATGCTAACATCCCCATCCCTTACACACCACTACCGGTTTCTGGCTGTTTGCCGTCATCAGGTGGAGACAGTAAGATCAGGTTCAGTGAGCCTTGAAACGGTGGAAAAGCGGTAAACAAAGTTGAACTTGTATGCCACTGATAAATAAGGTTTTTACGAAAAACGACGATGTTCAAATACAGAATCACAAAGCGTCCAAGGGGCATATAAATGTCACATCCCCTTCACTTACACACCATATCTGGTTTCCGTCTGTTCGCTGTCATCAGACAGAGAGTGTAATAATCAGGTTGTCAACGTTTTTGACGCTTCATGCTTTGAATTGATGAAGATGATGTGAGTCACCATTGAGTGCTTGATCGGCAGTTTTCACGCTTCTTGCAATTTCAACCCTTCGTCTAACGCTGCGTTGTAATTCACAGGCTGATCCATAATTTAGAATTGTATGGCTAAATCCACTTTTACTTCCATAGGTCCTACGAACCTTATCCTGCAACGTGACAGTAATATCGCCCACATGCAGTCTCTGACTGTGCGGTACTTTGCCTGGATCAAGCTTGTGCTTTCATACCTTTCCATCCAGCAGTGACATCCATACGCAACTTGTTTTCTATTCTTCTGGTTTCTGAACTTACTGTCCCCACCTGGCGTATGCAAACAGCACGAAATCGGTCGTCGGGTGTGGGTGTGTGTATGTGATGGAAATGCGTGCTAATTAGTATTTTTGTTAATAATCATTTCCGTTATTTGGTAGATGCATATATCAATCGACGTTGGACCTTTAACAAGGCAGCCAGTGTTTTTATGTCTAGGTTGTGCGGTTATTGCAACTAACGGGGTTTCTGAAATTAACCTGTATTCTGTTGCAATCAAAACAAATGGCCGCTTAAAATTGACACTAGATGTGCTCAAGTGGTCTGTTTCTATTAAATAAATCTGTTACCAATACACTTTTTTTACCTCATATAGGTTCTGTCGTTAAAATAATCTATGTATGGAATGGTACATTTTCAGTCTCGAGCTTTTTGGGTGATTCCTCTAACTGTGTTGACATGATTTCATTTCGTTTGCTCTCTGAAAAACAATTTAGATAGGCACTACTCTTATTATTGCTGAGTATGTAGTTTAACATTGCTGCTCTTTGTTGTTGAGATGTACCCCGGGGCACTAGCTGTTGCCCATGCAGCAAGTGCTCCCTCTCCACGACACCACTGGAACCAAAGGAACAGCTAGGCTGATACGTTTGGACAACGATGCCGGACGAAGATGAATACAACTTTGGACTGTCTAACGTGACTCCGTCTCCAGATTTTTCCTCGAAGTTGACTCCTGAAGCCTTCTCCATGAATGGATGTAGCCACAAGGCAGTGGAGGTTTGAAATTAGGGTTTTCCTTCGCTTAGGTGGACTGCCTTCATGGACTAACGAGCTCCACCTGCCCGAAGCATGCTGGTTTCGAGGCCCCAGTCAGTCGCCTTCGCCATTTCCTCTGTCAGGTCATACAGAACAACGCGTGCAGGCCAGGAGCCGGACTTGGTTCACAGAGGCTATATGAGACGCGCGCCATTAGAGTATTTTTGTAATTTATGGGCTTATTCTCAAAACCGCTCCGTCCGTGACAACCTTGGAACCTGTATTGATCACCAAAGCACCGTAGGGGAAAGCTCATTGTACTATTTCACCATTTTGTGTTCTGCTTCGTCATGTCTGATTTGCTAGTTTCGGCACCCCGCCCTTTTTCCCGTGCTTCTTGCGCCATACCTGCCTACTTTGTGTCCTGCTTTTCGAACGTCGACTCATTCATACCAAGCGGGGCCTTCAAATCGGCCGTGCATACAATTAATTTCTCCAAGGGTAAAATGCATCAAATATTTTCGGATCAACTGAGGTCAAATTTGGACGTGCACTTTAGAACGAAGTACGAGATACCGGGACTTGCAGTGAAACGTTTGACCCAAAAACTTTTGCTAGTAAACTGGATCGTATGTCAATCAATTAAGACGGACAAGAAAAATCGTTCAGTCGACAAATTGTAACTCGATGTCGGGACATGTTTATCATTTTTGTTAAATTTGTGGTGAAATTATTGTAACAGCTGAAAATTCGTGTGTACGTATAAAGTCAATTTCTTCTTCTTCTTCATAGACACTTCTCTCTCTCTCAGGGTTTCTTCATTGCCTTCCGTTTCAATACAACTTACTCTGAAATTATTTAACACGTTTAGGCTTTCACTGATTTAATTTGTTCACAAGCATTAATCGATTCGTACGACGCGATGTGCGTCGCTATTCGAGGTAAGCGTTGTTGTTGTTGTTGTTGTTGTTGTTTGCCTTTGCATGCTGGGAGATTGTTTTACCCGATCCACATGCACAAAAACTTAGGTTTTTAGGTCTTTACTTTATTCACACTCCTTCTTCGCACTTCTCTCGTTTTGTTTTTATCCACCCGCGCATTCGGAGTGCGAGTATGTTAGTCACGTGTTTCGTCTGTTGTAAACATTACTGTTCCTATTTCGACAATACTTGGTACAAGGCCAAGTGCTACGTTTCCCATTTTTGATACGCCCATTTGATGGTCTTAAATTAACATTGGTTGAGTTTGTCTTTTTACTTTTTTAGCGTGCCGTGTACTGACACGCAAGACCAATCAACCTTGATGGATCAGCACAAAAATGAAGAAAGCAATCAAACTAGACGAATATCCAGTTCAACCAATACCATGTGAGTTGAATACTTTATTCTTCTCGCTGTTACATTTCCCGATTTTTCTCTCGCTATCGCTAAGTAATGTCATTTTCCTTACTGCTCAAATGGTATGGTATGGTATGAAAGCACAAGCCTGATCCAGGCAAAGTGCCGCACAATCAGAGACTGCACCTGGGCTAAGCAATTGTCAGGTTGCCCAAGCCTAGACAAATATCGGCTGGCTTGCCGAAATACCTCTAAGTGGTGCCAGCTGGGTGGGCTCGGTTCTCCGAGCTCAGCGAAAGGTTCGGCGGTGTTGTCTGAGGGTGTGGTGGGTTTTCGCCTGGCAAGCGTTCTCCCTACAAAAAGCCACAAAAATCCAATGATGACATCACGACGCGGCGGATGTGACTCGCCGCTCCAAAAGTCATTGCCCCTTGTCCTATCCAAGGACATTGTATGGTGCACAGGCAAAAACTGAAGTCACCAACCTATCAACGGGGTTATCGGGCTCCGAACTGGAAATTCCCAGAAAAGGGCGTATGAACCGCTTCGTCGGTCACCGGCCACCGATAGGTGCGAACCTCTCTCGCTCCACTGCCTTGTGGGTAAAGGCTCGGGTGGGACCCCCTAAACGAAATCTCCCCTACTTCGGTGTAGGCAACCGGGTAGTATCATGCCTACGTTCAACGATGCCGATGACAACGCTTTGTACCCCCCTTCTCGCTTTGTACATCTCATTGTTTATGTTGAACGGCACTATATCTGTATCAGATTGTGCAAATATAATATTATAATAATAATAAATATCGGAAAGGAAATAGAAATGGTAGTGAGACTCCAGCGTGTTTCAGCATGCAGCTCACTACCGATAGCCAATCAATTTAGCACGATGTTAGCCGCACAGCACAGAAATGCTGCACGATTGCACATCCGTGACAGTGCTCAAATGGCACTCTTTGAAGGAGTTGATTGTGTTTTGCCATGTGTCGATCGATGTCAATGTCATCTCAAGCACTGGACGACATGATTCATCCTTCACAGGTGAAACTATCTGAGTAGAATGAATGCTCGTTTTACACGAGCTTTTGATATCATGCCTACGTTCTTTACCTTTTCTATGCACTGTACCTTTTTCGGTCACAGTATTTCGAGTTGCATGTCGCTAGACACCGAGACCCAGTACCGAACTGTGGACATGTCTGTCCTGTTGTCCGTTTGAATTCTTGTTTGTAGAACAAGCACAGACTGTCTGCAAGGGCAAAATGCTGATAGACATTATTAAACACCTCAAAAGATCTACTCTATGTCCAGTTGAAATCAGGAAGTTGACCATAAAGCAGAATAAAGCACAAACCTGATCTAAGCAAAGTGCCGCACAGTCAGAGACTGCACGTGGGCGATATTACTGTCAGGTTGCCCAGGCCTATACAGATATGATAAATATAGAATAAAGACGTGTTCAAAAAAGATGAAAGCTATTGGCATTGACCGTGCTGGTTGGGAAGAACTTGCTGTTGACTGTTCACTGTGTAAAGCGTAATCTCCAGACGAGTAGATCCTACTCTTGGCTTCTGAACGTGCATCTGACATCAATTGGCCGAATAATGCATATTGCCGTGAGCGTTACTTGATAGATTATTTCTCCTGGATCAGTGAGAATTCAGTCATTCGAATTGCGCTTAGCATTAAACCATCATTCGCTTTGAACGAAGAAGACCATCTACGGCAACAAAATATCCTCCAGACCTGAATACCGTTCTCTAGATGCGGCCTCACTATTGCTTTGTAGACGAGCAGCACCACCTCGCCGTTTCTACAGAAAATGGCGGGGCGCAGCCCGAAAAGTTCTTTCCTGTTTCTTTTATCCGCAACAGCGCATTAGCCAGCCCACTTGAAGTTTGCGGAGACTGTGTTCATGAGCCCTTAGTAGAATGTACCCTGTGGAAACCTATGTGGGCCAATGGCTTGGAAATAACTATGCTGCCTGCATCAGTGGAGAACAAATGACTCTTCTCTAGGCACAGTTTCTACGTCATTTTTCTGGTCACAATAATCCGAGCTACCGACAAGTTTAATGTCATTAAGATGAGGAAAAGCAACGGCCTCAAGACTGAGTCCCTCGAAATCCTACTTGTTATAATCGCAAATGCTGTGTGCGCATGGCCCACGCTGATCTTCAAGGTTCGGTCACTAAAAATGCACGGATCTAAGTCAGTAAAGCTCCCGTTACTCACATGGTTGATCGTCTAGAAGCGTAGTCTGTGGTCGACTTATTCAAAAGACCTCGTCCGCCATTCACCGAGCGGTCTAGTATGACTCCTCACGATAAACAGGGTCGCCTTACCTGCTGCATACAGCAGGGCGGGTAAGCGAAAACAAGCTACTGCTGGCCCTACTCTTCAAACTGTTTCTGACCCTTCCCCTCCCCCATCTACTCTTAACAACTCTTCGTCTGTCAATCCCAGCTTTAGAAAAGACCGCGCTGAACATGTTGGAACATTTTCTGTTCGTGAATTTACAGACCACTTTCTGAAACCACGGGCTTCAGCTCACATCGGTGCCATGAATGTCAGAACTCTCAGACAAATAGGTCAGCAAGCTGCACTGGTTCTTACCTTAGATAGTCTATCTATTGATGTTTGCTGTTTATCGGAAACGCGCTTATATGATCCGTCCATAATTACTGAACTTACTGCCCCAAATCTTTCAACTCGCTACTTTTTGCGCTGCTCTGGTGATTCTGTAGCTGCCATTTCAGGACAGGCGGGTGTTGATATAGTGCGGAATTCACGTGCCGAATCATGTCTAATCGATTGGATTCCTTGGAATAGCAGGATGTGCGCAGTTAAAGTAGCTGCTAATATTATTATTAGAGATGCTTGTTGATTGTAGCAAATTACGCTCCGACTAACACCAATTCCGACGACGAGAAGAACGCCTTCTACGACGATCTTTATGCTCTTTTGCGACGTGCAAAAAGCTCCGATATTGTTGTCTTAGCAGGAGATATGAATGCCAGACTAGGTCGCTTAGATACATCTGAATCACAATTAGGTGGCATGTTTGGTCTTGAAAGCCAACGCACAGATAATGGTGAACGGTTTATACAATTCTGTGCACAATCTCGATTATTCATTAGCAGCACCTCCTTTCGCCATAAAAGATGTCAATGTGCCACATGGCGCTCGCCGGATGGAAGCCAACCTTCGGCCCAAATCGACCATATCGCCATAAGTGCTCGCTGGAGAGGTTGCATTGAGGACTGCCGCTCTTTTTGGAATACCTGCGTAGATTCAGATCATGCTCTTGTGCGATGTAGGTTCTCGTTAAAGTTCTCCGGTACGAAGCCTTCGAATGGGAAACGCATTGTGGTCGAAAAATTCTCTCTGCCTGCAGTTCAAGACATTTATAGGACCACCTTGAGTAACTCACTCCCAGTTGCTCAGTGTGCAACTGCCGATGAAAGGTGGAACAAAATAGCAGGGATTATGTGAGTTGCCGCAATAACAACCTGTGAGACTGCACAACCAACCCAAAAGTCCCACTGGGTTTCACAGCGCTCTATAGAAATTATTCACCAGCGACGCGAAATACCTCATGGTCCTGGACACAATACAGAGCGTAGACACGTGGGGAATGAACGGAGCTTAAGATTAGACAGAAAAGGGTGGTGGCTAAATAAGGTCAAAGAAATGGAAATAGCAAATAATGCGCTGCATTCTCTTTTAACTGTCATGGCGTGGCCAACGGGACATCTGAGCTCACCAGTAACCTGTAGCTGTGCGGTGTTTCGCCTGTTTCGTGTATTCTCATTAGTTGCCAATGGTCCAATTAGTGTTTCATGCATTTGATCTTCTTTCCTCGTCTTTCTTTTCAGTGCGTCTTACCCCAGTCTCGACCAGTTGGCAGAAATGCTCTCATCCATTTTGGTACATTTCAGGTAACGTGATTTGCTCGTCTAGTCCATGATTGCACCTCGCCTGTCTCTGTATTCATGTGATTTTTACTTCCCGACTAGAATCGACAATTTCGTTGGGTTCGGTATGGGCGCTGGCTCGAGCGTTCTTTCTCGTTATGCTGTGAGTTTCGCGTTTTTATCTCGGTTGGTTTGTTTTACTTTTCGATCACCAATCGACAGTGGGATCGTCTAGGTTCGATCCCCACCACATTACACATTTCGGAACTGTGATTAACGCAGATCCTTACCATATTTGTCCAAAATGGATGCCCGAAAGGTTATGAGTGAAGGGGTGATGGAGTAGTAGAGGCACTTGTTGCGTTCTATCAATCAACGCGTTGTGCTTAACCAAATAGTGAGGAAAACCGAACGAAACCGCAATGGAAGGTTTGAGCAGAAGTCCAAAGTGCAGCATGCATATGCTGTGCGGCTAACATCGTGCTAAATTGATTGGCTGAATGCTGAAACACGCTGGAGTCTCACTGCCATTTCTATTTTCTTTCTATTTCTTTTTTCATATCTGTCTAGGCCCGGGCAACCTGGCAGTAATATCGCCCACGTGCAGTCTCTGACTGTGCGGCACTTTGCCTGGATCAGGCTTGTGCTTTCATACCATATACCTAGTGTGTGTTTTGGCCGTGAACATTGTTTACATTTATAGGAGCCACGAGCAGATACAGCTATTGGCTGCTGAACGCAGATCGCGCCGCTGGCGTGCAACTGACGCCCTACAACTGAGTTCTGACTATCGTTGCCAGCGCCGAATTGGACTGTTTAGTCATTAAAAAGCTGTAGATAGTGAAAGTTCATGCGATTGTGTTGTACATCCATGGTCGACATCGACCGAAGGAGGCCAATAACAGCAAGCATATAGGACACCCACAAATTCAAAATATGAAGATTCGACATTTATGGTGAAAAAAGCAAAATGCTGTACAATACAATAGGATATATGTATGAAATGTTAAACAAATTGTTAGTTTAGTGTTTGCCTCTGTTCGTCCAGGGTGGAGGAGGATTGGAGATCTCGACCGGAAATATCTGTTTGGGTATATTTGTTTTTCCAAGTATGTGTGTGTAAGAAGTAATCACTATGGGATTTCTGTTAACTGGGGCCAACACAGTATTATTCAACCTAAACGATCGTAACGTTTGCTTGAATATCATTTCGTTTGATGTGGAAGCAATTTTGACCGTAGGCTGTTCCACAAAAAGCATGCACGGACCGTGTAAAAGTTGCGCGACAGTTGAATCGGGAATGTGGGATTTGAAGGGTCAGGTTGCAACCAATTGTAAAAAGCTGTCTGAGTGGGTGGGACCTCTATGGATTAAGTCAGCTCGGATGCGTCTGCGCTCGAGGGTGCACAATCCATGTCTAGTCAGTCTCTGCTCAAAGGGTGGATTATGCAATCCAGTAACCATTTTGGTTGCCTCCTTTGGAGGAGCGAGATGTCTTTTCCATCAATGGTGTCCTAGCTTGTACTGTATAGCCCACAACTGGATGTATGTAGGTATCGAGTATATTTGATAATTGTTGTATTGTATGATTTCAAACGTTCAGAGATATTAAGAGACAAAGGCCGTAGAATAGGCTTTAATCTTCTAAAACTGGAATACAGGAGCTGTAACAGAAAAGGAGAGACGTGAGATATATATACGAGAAAAAGGTGAGTTAATGAATCACTACATTCTTCCTCGCTGCAAAATGAACATGTTGCTGAACACTATGCCTCTCGATTTCGAAGGGAATATGGATGAAGTCTCTGTTGGTTCTCTTTTAAAAGTTCGTATGTTGAAGGAGTGCCGACGTTAGATTCATCCTCGTGAGAAATCGTTGAATGGTCATCTTCGTCGGTATTGTCATTGTGAGAGACAAAGTCAGTCTGCATTTCATTTGATTGTTCATCACCACGTGGGGCCAAATGTCGCAAAGAGACAGTTTGTTCTTTGCCATTACGGAGGCGCACATGTGCATACCGTGGATTACATTCCAAAACTTCTACTTCATCAACTGAAGGACTGTACTTTGAAGGACGAGCAAACTTTTTTAAAAGAACGGTAGTTCCTGGTGAAAGCCAACTGGGAATGGACGTTCCTGTTGCGGCTCTTCGATTGAAACTCATAAAACGTTCGTGAGGAGTTACGTTTGTAGCAGTACATAACAACGAACGGACAGAGTGCAACGCCTCGAGAAGTACGAATTCCCAGCTGTCTAGGGACAAATGCTTGGATTTTAGGGTTAAGTTTATGGCTTTCCAAAGAGTGGAGTTAAGACGTTCCACTTGGCCATTACCTTGGGGGTTATACGGAGTTGTTCTGCTAGTTGCAACACCGCGATTGTGTAAGAACGACTTGATTTCATTGGACATGAAAGCAGAACCACGATCCGAGTGAACATACGCGGGAAATCCGAATAGAGAAAAGAGTTGATAGAGACAGTTCAGTACAGTGGCAGAGGAAGTATCGGGACATGGGTAGGCAAATGGAAATCGTGAATACTCGTCTACTATAGTCAGAATGAATGTATTTCGAGTTTTCGAAGGAATAGGTCCTTTGAAGTCTATGCTCAATCTCTCAAATGGTTGCGTAGCTTTGATGAGATGAGCAGCATCAGGTTTATGGAATTTTGGTTTAACTTCCGCACACACGCTACATCCGGAAGTCATTTGTTTTACTTCTTGAGTGGAAAACGGCAAGTTTTTTGATCGGACATAATGTAACATACGTGTAACACCTGGGTGGCACAAGGCATCATGGAGTGATTTCAGATCCGAGGACTGTGTTGAGGCGCACGTAGCTCTTGACAAAGTGTCAGCCGCCTGGTTGTCCCTACCAGGCCGATACACAATATCGTAACAAAATTCCGATAATTCTAAGCGCCAACGTAAAATTTTATCATTTTTAACCTTGCTTTTATGCTTTTCATCAAACATAAATGCCACAGAGCGTTGATCTGTTATAAGTTTGAAGTGAACTCCAATGAGGTAATGTCTCCACTTACGGCAAGATTCGACGATAGCGTAAGCTTCTTTTTCGACTGATGAATGATTTTTTTTCAGAAGGCGATAATGTCCTAGAAAAGAAGGCGACAGGCCTCCCTTCTTGATTTAAGGTTGCAGCTATAGCAATGTCAGATGCATCTGTCTCCACTGTCAACGGTGTTTTGGGGTCAATTGATACAACAGCAGCATTTTCAAGTTCCGCTTTGAGACCGTTGAATGCTTGTAACACATGAGGTGGGAGCGGGAAAGTTGAATTATGTACCAATGGAGAGATTTTGTCGGAAAATCGCGAAATCCAATGTGAGTAGTAAGCAAACATGCCGATCACTCTTTGATGTGATTTATTGTCGCAGGGGGGTGGAAGGTCTCGTAAAGCGCGAAACCGTTCCGGGTCTGGTTTGATCACTCCTTTGGATACTTGATAACCCAAAAGGGTAATAGTATCTTCAGCCAGAATAGATTTACTTTCATTAAACGTAAGTCCATGTTCTTTAGCAGCTTTTAAGAACTGTGAGTAATTTTCATCATGCTGCTCCTTATTTCGACCGCAAATGGTCACATTGTCTACGTAGGCAAAAACATCATCCAGGTGTGCATTGCTTATGATTTTGTCAATGATCCGCTGAAAACAGGCAACACCATTAGTAACCCCGAAAGGGATACGACAAAATTGATATAGGTTGCCGCAAGCCTCAAAAGCCGTATATTGTTTTTCTTCGTCACGAATTGGCATCTGATGATAAGCACTTTTGAGATCTAAAGTGGTGAAAATTTTGTAACCAGCAATCTTTTCTATCATTTCGTCAATGCGTGGTAAAGGATAGGCATCGAGCTGTGTAAAACGATTGATGGTGCGGCTGTAGTCAACAACCATTCTGCGCTTGTGATTTTCACTCGATGTTACCAATACCTGGGCTCTCCAAGGAGATGAAGAAGTTTCTATTATCTTATCCTCGAGTAAACTTCGAATTTCATTTTGGATGAATCGTTGATCAGGCGGTGAGAAGCGTCTAGATTTAGTGGCGATGGGATGGCAATCAGATGAAAGTGCACCGAACAGGGTTGGTACTTCGACTCGAGCGGGTTTTAGAGAACAGAGACAAAGCGTAGGTTTCGGACCGCCGAATGCTATACTCACGTCTTTGTGTTGCATCAAGAAATCATGGCCGAGGATAACATCCGAGCACAGTTTAGGAAGGGTCGATAGTTTGACATGATCGTAAGAAATATTGAGATATTTAATTTTTACAAAACAATGTCCTGACGTCTGGCTGGACAGATTTGTGGACGCCATGGTTATTTGTGTCGTCGATGGATACACAGTCCAATGGTTCGAAAAAGCAATTTCGGAAGCAACATAACTCTCTGAGCTACCGGTGTCAATAAGAGCATTGAGGGGGAGACCGTTTACTGAGACTTTGATCACAGTACGTGAAAGGGATGTGGGCATAGAAGCCATTAAGGGCTGTGAATAACTGTCAGATTGGATAGAAGCAACGTGTTTCGTTACGGGAGCCGATTTACACACACGTTGAAAATGACCAACTTTGTTACAATTTTTGCATGTGGCATCCTTTGCGGGACACTTGTGTCTAGGATGTTTATTATAGCCACAGAAAAAGCATTTCGGTGTGGTAGCTGCTAAATTGTGAGTGACCGTTGGATCAAGTGAATGCGTTGGGTTTGGCTGTACCGCACAACTCTCATTGGTGGGTACGTATGAATGAACGTAAGACATAGATTGAGATTCCGCGGACTCGAGGGTTCGAGCATGTGTATAAGCACGATCAAGGCTCAAAGAATCATGTTCCAATAACCGCTGACGAATATTGTTTGATAATAGTCCACGGATAAATGAATCACGAATTGTTTCATCACGATACTCATCAGCTGTGACCGTTTTAAATGCACAATCTTTGGCAAGTCTCTTTAGTTTCTGTGAATATTGGTCAATCGATTCTCCGACATCCTGCTTGCATGTACAAAGTAGGTGTCTCGCGTAAACAACATTCTTGGGTTTCACATAAAGCGCATTAAGAACACTGATCGCTGTATCGTAGTTTTCACATTCGGAGACATGCTCAAACACATCTGCTGCAATGAGATTAGCTAGTATTTGATATTTGTCTTCGTTCTTTGCTTTAAGAGATTCCAAATAGTTTGTAAAATTGAAATGCCAGTGTTTCCACCGTTTACCTGCATCTGAAGAATTGGGGTCCGCGTCAAAGCGATCTGGGCGAAGTGCCTTGTCCATAGAAGATTAAATTGTTGTATTATATGATTTCAAACGTTCAGAGATATTAAGAGACAAAGGCCGTAGAATAGGCTTTAATCTTCTAAAACTGGAATACAGGAGCTGTAACAGAAAAGGAGAGACGTGAGATATATATACGAGAAAAAGGTGAGTTAATGAATCACTACAATAATAAGTGCGGTGGGAAACGTCCGAAAATTCGTCAGAGTAAGCCGAGAACACTACGTGCACGCTTGTAGACCGCCTCGCATGGCAGACTATTTTTTTCAAATTTCTGCGCACCCATATACCAAGATCTTTCTTCGAAAGTACAGATCGGCCCCTAGAACAGCTCGATTGCTAGGTTAGCTAATGTGAACAAAAACAACTGACACGCCGGTAAGTGTGTAGCAAGACCAATGGGAATTCGTTGTCATGGGTGAATCAGACGATTTTAACGTATCGAAAAATGGGGTTTATTATAACTCGCCCAACACAAAATAAGTCCTACAGCCTAGCGCCCTATCCAGCGGGCAAAATCCTTCTCACTTTAGCACCTTTGTGCTGCGGAAACCAGAGATCGACACCGGCTTCATAGACTACAATGACCCTATAAGGAATGAAAAAATATTCACGAAGAAAAGATGAAAGTGGCTTTATTTGTCTACATGAATATTCAGCAATAGACAACCACTGGTTCGGCTATGTAAGCGTCACTTTCGTAATGCTTCCGATGCACTTAAATGACACATTCGACGGTCAAGAACGCCTAGCAGTCAATCTAATTGTCGGAGCATTATTTTTGGCGCCAGCGTTCTCGGTAAGTACTGCAATGATGTGAAGCGTTCGATATGTTGGGTGGCAAGTCCAACTGAAATAAATAAAGCTGTTTCGCGCCAGTCCTGTTGATATCGACTTTTCAGGCGACGAGATTTTGTTCATTCTCGTTCATACTGATGCACGTTTTATACTCCGAAATGAAGAGCTTCACCAGATATCAATACACCAATCAACGCTCTGTATTCGGTTAGAGGTTTTGACAATTTTGTCCGAAGATTGCACGTATCTATTTGAAAGAGCTTGTACTGGCAGGGCTCCGACATGCACATCCAAAACGAACACGACATCTATTGGTTTGTCTATTAAAATTCGAACCTACGTCATTCACAGCAACCGTTTGTGGTATATGATTGCCCAGGTGTTTCACGGCTGTGTAGTCATGCAGTACTTATGTGCTGTACGGCTAACACCGCGCTAAATTGATTTGACACCGGTAGTGAACTGCATGCGAATACATGCTGCGATCTCACTGACATTGCTATTTTCCTTTCCCAAATCTATCGAGGCTTGGACAACCTGACCGTATCTTAGCCCACGTGCAGTCTAGGAATCTGCGGCACTTTGCCTGGATCTGGCTTTCTTTTCTTCTTTCTTTCATACATACATGCATGTCTCTGTTAAATATACCAAGGACACACTACCAAGGTCTTCGTTCGTCTTTGAAGCCCTTTGAAAGTAACCTGACTGAGGACTACCCTGAAGCAGTTTCTGGACTTTTGCTTTGATTGCTGAATGTTTGGAACCAATGAAACTCCGAGTTAGCCCATGTGGGTAGACTTTTTAGCCGCGAAACATACCGTAGCTCACTCAAGAGGAGTATTCACATCAGTTGGTTTCTCATTGAAGTCGTTTGAATCCACTGCATTGTTAAATCACCCTATATTTGTTGCAAATAACCATTAAACCGGTTTCATGCAGCTATGTAGTCTTTTTTATTTCGCGAATGAATGAATGAATGAAGCACAAGCCTGATCCAGGCAAAGTGCCACACAGTGAGAGACTGCACGTGGGCTAAGATACTGTCAGGTTGCCCAGGCCTAGACAGATGTGAGGATGGAAATAGAAATGGTAGTGAGACTCCAGCGTGTTTCAGCATGCAGCTCACTACCCGTGGCCAATCAATTTAGCACGATGTTAGCAGTGCAGCACAGAAATGCTGCACGATTGCACATCCGTGCATCCATTACCTAATGATACAACCTGTCTAGACACGGACAAATCACCAAAACGGTTCTGTGACAACTCTTCAACACTACTACTTGCCGAAACTGCATTTTCAGTAATTGTTTGTTTTAACCATCAAGTCTTCACTCCCGATTCCCGTTGTCATACAATGTTGTTTGTTGTAAAGCTATTGGTATTTGCCCTATGAATTGGGAACAACTTACTCTCAAGCGCTTACTTTGAAGACTCCGTTTAAAGCGTCGTCTTCAAGCTGCGGACGAGGAACTGTTGCTCCCGGACGCTGAATGTAGCTGAATGTCGACAACGTGCCATCACTGCCACTCGACCGAGTACCGCGTATCGTTGTGAACGCTGCTGGAGTAATTAGCCACCCCCGAATCGGACTGTCTATTCGCTTGAAACCCTCTGAAGCATGGTATTATCGCGCGCGCTTGCTGTATATATCACGCTTAAACCGACCGAAGGAGGCTAACAACAAGAGTTCGACTATTAGGGGAGCGCAGATAGTTCCTTACTGTATAATTTTCCATAGTTTGAATCAGTTCCTTCGGTAAAACCTGTCTCTCTTTGTTCACATGAATCGTTACTGCACATGCAATGGTATTTAGTTAGGTATTTTCTCTGTTCCCACAGCTTCATCATCCGGAGAAAATTTTGGGTTTGTTCTTGCTCAATCCCACATTGACCACACACTCTTACTATCAACGCTTCATGTTTCGCTGGTGGGAATGGTCGAAAATGGAGCAAGGTTGTCTGTCGGATAGCATGCTCGAGCAATTAGATAACCATTGGTTTGGCTATGTAAGCGCCACTTTCGTGATTGTGTCTTAATTTTTAGCCTCGAGGCTAAAATCATCAATTTGTTTTTTTTTCTTTTTGTTTGACCTTTCGTCAGCTCAGTGTGTTTAGTTTCATTTCTTACCGGACTACTAGGTCGTCATTCTTACCACGTGCGGATTTGTATTAGCTCTTATCCGTTGTTTTTCGCGTGATTTTGAGCTACCTGACACGAATGGCTCGTTTCACCATCATCCTCATCACCATGGACAGTGTTGCATTGGCAGCAACTACCGTTCGCTTATCTGCCTCGCAACCATGATAAAATCAAATCATAAATAGCTGGTGCCCTGGAAATATCTCGTCACAACCCCGGAGATACCCCACAGACCGTTGTTTACTGTAGGTTGCTTGTTATCACAATGCATGAGTCGTGTGGTGTTACGAAAATTTCCAACCCAACCGAATATTCGAATCGATTTTCGAAAGCGTTAAGGCTCATTTGCATGCATTTCCATCACACACGTGCGTTAGTGAGGCATTTTCACACATGTCAGCCTCGGTATTATCTGACATTGACTGTGTTTATTTGTATCAGTTCGATGTCGTGGACAAATCGACCCTGACCCTGTATACATGGCTTGACACCCCCCTAGACTCGCCATTAAGGTCAAATGGGTGGTGGTTCGAATAATACGTAGTCATGTTTCCTGACTTAACTGTCACTATTTGTCTGACGAAGCTTCTGTGTCGGAAGTGGAACGTCACCCGAAATTGCTCTGACCGATTGCGTACAAAAATCGTTCTATGGAAACGGTTTTCCAGCCTCGTTAAACCTAATCATTCTGTCCTTAACGCATCCGGGCAAAGTTACAGAGAGTAAGTCCGATGTGTGACCATCAAGAAATACGAATGATGTTTTGTTCACCTTCCAATCTCTTGGTTTAAACAAGTCTTATCGTTCTTTTCGGCGCAAGGAGATCGGCCATCGGGGTGGAAACTTCCTTTCGGCTTTCATCTCCATCCGTCATGGGACCTTTTGTAAGGTTCGCGTCACTCCTGTAGCCATTGATGAGTAGAACTTTCGGATCTGTTGTCATCGCTTCCGTAGTAATGTAGGTTTTACGGGATAGGGTTGCTAGCCCTAAGCCCAACCCTCCTCCTTTCTCAGACGGGCTTTGGACCGTCCTTTGCGGAGTTTCTTGGTTTAAACCCTGACCCAATTTATGCAAAAGCTTTAGAAACTAAACTGGTTTTATCTGTGTTCCAATCGGACGCTGAAGGACTCAGAATTGTGTTCCGTAGCCGCGTTTCTCTCACCTACTCAATTGTTTTACTATCAGGTCAATGTCGACTAATGCTCTGTGTGCTGAATGGAAGGTGTCATGTCGATATCTCCACACCAATTCACATCGCCGTATCCTTAGAGGTTTAAGCGCTTTAATCCATCCTGTCCGAAATTTAGATTGCTCTATCTTTGTAATTATTATGTTCGCATTCTTGGGTGGAACATTATTTCTCTGTTTTGTCCCCTCCAAGAATTTAGCAGAGAACGAGGACGTAGTGCGCTTTTATCACGAACTTGCTCGAAGCTTGAACTCGGTCAATCTAGCCGGCTACATTTATTCCTTCATGAACCGCACTCCACTGAATTTGGTTCGCCCGGTTCTTGAATCCACGTTCCCCGGTGAAACTGCCTCGTGCACTGAGCCTACCGTCATCCGCACCGATGTTTGTCTTGTCACCGGGGATAGGGCAACCGATTTGGCACGAAATTTGGCGGAAATGAATGGCTGTATGGACCCGAAGTGCACTCAATTCATTTTAGTGAGTTTGTCTTGACCGGTTTCGTCTGTGCTCATTGCAATTGCAGTGTGCTCTATTTCGTGTCACTGACGATAAGGTACGGTGAATTAATCACGAAGGTCACTCCCCAGGGTAGGTTCAGTTAAAGTCCGTCATGGTCATTGACTGCAGCTTGGCTAAGATTCAGGTTGCCCGTACCAAGACAGATGAAAGCGAAGTTCTAGTGTATCCTCACATGCAGCTCAGTATCGATCACTCTTCTATTTCACTCGGTATTACTTGCGCAGTCCATAAGTACTGTTCGAATGCATGTCCTTATCTTGGGAATTTGGGCGTCTCCAGCACCACTCGGCATTTGTTCGACTCAGCTTCTCTAGCCTTTGCACGACCAAGTGTGACCTGCAAGGCAGCGGGGAGTTGTCAGATGGAAGTATGTATGAAAGCACAAGCCTGATCCAGGCAAAGTGCCGTACAGTCAGAGACTGCACGTGGGCTAAGATACTGTCATGTTGCCCAGGCCAAGACAGATGGAAGTGGTGTGCACCAACGAACCGTCAACGAGACTGCTCCAGATTTTTCTCCCGAAGCCTTTCCCTTGATCAAGTATCCCGCAAGGCAGCGGAGGTTTAAAATCAGGGTTTTCCTTCCTTTAGATAAAATACCCTCCCAGGCTAACGAGCTCCATCTGCCCGAAGCAAACTGGTTTCCAGGTGCCAGTCACTCGCCCTCGCCCCTTCTCCTGTTGGTAGAAGCAGTTCCGCCGGCCTCGGGGAGCCGCTCGTGCTGGCCATGAGCTGGACTTAGTAGTAGTAGTTGTTGTTGTAGTTGTAGTAGTGTAGTAGTAGTAGTAGTAGTAGTAGTAGTAGTAGTAGTAGTAGTAGTAGTAGTAGTAGTAGTAGTAGTAGTAGTAGTAGTAGTAGTAGTAGTAGTAGTAGTAGTAGTAGTAGTACTTCTTTCATGTGCATCCAACACTTGCTAAATTGATTTGCCACCGATGTATTGAGCTGCTTGCGAAAACCCGCTGAAGTCGCACTGCCATCGCTATTTTCCTTTTCTATATCTGCCTAGTCGTGGGCAACCAGATAGTATCTTAGCCTACGGCTTGTGATTTTATATTTCATACATATACTCCCTGTTGATTATATTAACCCCAATTATTCCCTTATTAGCCACTGAGTTGTTCATCTTGGTTCTATTCCTCACTTTGACCGAACTTTGATCTGTGTTTGAAATAAATTTACAGGAGCTTCCTTTGTTTCACGGAAGCTTCACAATTTGTGTGGGATGCCTGCAACGAGTATAAGCTTACCATATACTGATTGTACGAGTCTGATAATAATAATAACGTTGCACCAATCAAACTTCTGGGCTATTTTCCATCGAATACCAGCAGACCAGTGATAGCCACCATGCGTGAAGTCCGGTGTCGCTTCGGCCTCACCAAGCTTGGTAGCAAAACTATTCTACATTCGATAAGGTTCTAACCATTAGGCAAATCTTAAGTTAAAAATAAAGTAAAAGAAGAAGAACTGATGGCCTTATACTGGTAAGCGATTTTCTATCAATGGTAGCGCCTCTTCGTGCGTCATCACGTTTTCTGCGATGCTCTAAAGTGTGTTTGTCGTCGTCTGTGTGATTTCTGGATGCATCATTCGTTTTCTCCTGATGACGCATACTGGAATAAGCGAATCGTGGTTGGTGGTTAAACTCTCTCTCTCTCTCTGAACGTTCTCTTACAGATACCGGACTGCACTGGAATGGTCATGGAAGAGAATCCGCTTAAGTTGGCGTTGGACTTCCTTCACTTTTTGCGCAGTATCGGTCTCGGTAAGTGTATTTTTTAAAGGTAGCTTCGAGACTGAGAGTTCGTTTTTTGCGAGGAATATGTTTCGGACTGATCGTGTATGCATAATGCAACGGAATTTGTGTAGTGTCTGAGTAATATTTCGTTTCTGACACCGAAGCTTCGTCAAGCCAATCTCATACATCAATCTGGCCGTGTTCATACACACCGTAGTAGGCAAATCACACAACCCAGCCTTCTTATAGGCTGCTTCTATGGTGAGCTAGTAACAGAGGTGGTGAGTTGACTGCCAATTCGTCATGTTCCCTGTCATGACTATAACACACTCGCTTTGACGAAGCTTTTGTGTCAGAAGTGAAACGTTACGAAAAACTGTTCTAATAGATTGCACACTAATCTCTTGGTTTTATTTATCGATTTAAGGGAATAGGGCGTGTGTGACTGCCCGCTTTTCCCCTGCTTTCACGTTCATGACAGTTTCATCGTGTTTTGTGAATCTTCAAACAATTTTAGATGATAAACAACGCAAAATTTTCTCAACCATACTTGGGTCTGATTGTCAAACTGAATCTTGGCATTCATAGATGGATTCGCATGTTGAATTTGGATCAAGCACATTGAGGCGCTCGAAATTGACCAATATTTATCCAAGCGTGAATTTCCATCACGCCTCTAACGACCGGTTTCGTGCTATTTGCACTCATGTAGTAAGGACAGTAGGATCAGGATCCGCAGTATGGATGTATATATTAAATCATAAGCTTAATCCAGGAAAATTGCCCAACAGTCATATGACCGCGCGTTGGCTAAACTATTGTCAGGTTGACATTGAAACAGTGGACAAATGGTGAAAAATTTTGGATTTTTTGTTGTCGATGCACCCCATTGGCTACAGCGTTAATAACATTTCACCGCACCTCACATGCGTCTTTACCAGGTGTTAGTTCCGGTCCAGCTGTCCGAATTTAAGTTTGCCATCCCCCAATGTGTCTTTAACGCCCACCTGCGCCTAATTAAAATGTCATGCACGGGTGTAATTTGTGCCGTACTTCTTTTTTCTGCGCAACTAACCTTGTGTCGTATTAATTTGCTAACGATACTGAGTTCCATACCCTCTTGCATGTTGGGATGCAACGGATGTGGCTCAAAATCGAGTTTCGTGGCTGTAAACATCTTGGAGTGATTGATTAATCGTGTCTGTTGTTAATTGAAGTTACGAGGATGACAACGTGCTATGATGCGTGACAGTGAAAGCCGCAAGGAGGCTGCCATTTTGATTTCGTTTTACTCGTTCACAATGCTTGCTTAAATGCGTGTGTGCTTCGAGGTGTAGTTGTCGAATTTCATTAGTTTTTTAGGTACTAACCTTCCCGATCTTTTTTTAGGTTTTTAACGTATAATGGTTGTATGTGTTTATGAAAGCACAAGCCTGATCCAGGCAAAGTGCCGCACAGTCACAGGCTGCACGTGGGCTAAGATACTGTCAGGTTGCCCAGGCCTAGACAGAAATGACAAAAGAAATGGTAGTGAGACTCCAGCGTGTTTCAGCGTGCAGCTCACTACCTCTGGCCAATCATATAATGGTTATATGGCAGTTAAACCCTCGTTATTTGCTAGCTGTGTAATGTTGTCCATAATAATGATGATGATGACGCTGGAATCTCACTGACATCTTATTTTTTCTTGTTTAATCCGTCTGGACCTGGACAACCTGACAGTATTCATGCTGAGTCTCTAACTGTGCGGCACTTTGCCTGGATCCTGGTTTGTGATGTCTTATTAATAATTATTGAAAGATTGTATGTTTATGATTTCGCCACACGATCGTATAATTTCTTGATTTTTTTCGGATTAAATGGCGCATACCTAGTAGCAGCGTTAACTCGTATTTTTGCCTTGCCTAGTCATCACTCTGACGCCTGAAAAGCTTCACGAACAGGCCACCGCGTTGCAAATTCATCGAATAAGCTGCGCGTATTCGGTCGACCCCACGGATTCCCCCACGCGATTGGATCTGATCAACGAGGCCTGACGGACGTCTCTGTTCTGACCACCGTTCATCGTATTATTATTATTATTGTTGTTGTTATATATTGACTATATTGTCTTCTCTGGTTCATCATACGTATATTTGGCTTCGGTCAACATTTGATTCGTTCCCAATTGTGATTACTTATTGCTTTTGTTCATGTTGTATTTTCCCTTTCCTTTCATCTCATGCGCTAGTCATCTTTGTAATTTCGTGTTCCTCAATTACTCATTTTCAATTCTGTCTTGATTTTTGAGATTATTGCGTCTGTGTTAATCGCCCCGGTGTCTTGTAAAATGATAATATGAAGGTTCATGTGGCTAACCATGACGATTCCATCTCACATAATGTGTTCCACCTTAAGTGTGTCTCGTTAAACGAATTTCTTTGAAAGACCGAATTCCTTCGATTGTAGTCATTCGTATCACGCACAGCATTACATCGGTAGCAGGTACCGAGTGCTTAACTGCTTCATTACCACGATACGTTGAAGTCCCACAAGATGGGGAAGAGTGAGACCTAAAAATGCTACTGAACCTGTAGAAGATTAGACGCAGACACCTGAAATCGAAAACACATTCCATCAAGTGTTGTGAACAAGTCGAGCGATAACCTCATGAGAGCTTCCTTGTGGGTGTCCATGCCACACATGATAACAAGCTTTGCTCGCCACTTTGCTTGGTGCCCATTGCATTGAGAGTAAGAATCCACTACGAATTCTAATCCCTTGGTCCCCAATGCGAGAGGCAGATCGCACCCATCGCGGCTAGTTTAGCAATCAAAACCTTCATCTGATTGATTTTTGAGGTTCCAAGGTTGTCACAGCCGGGGGCGGCAGTGGGGATGAGCTCCCACTGTCTATAAAATACTCCCATATGGCGTGTGTCTCAAACAGCCTCTGACAACCAAAGCCCAGCTCCTGGCCTGCACGTGGCGGAACTGCTTCTACTGACTGGCGCCTCAAAACCAGTTTGCTCCGGGTAGATGGAGCTCGTCAGCCTGGGAGGGCAGTCCATCTAAGGGAAGGAAAACCCTTATTCCAAACCTCCGCTTCCTTGCGGCATACCCAATTGCGGGAAAGGCTTCGGGAGTGAACCCTGAGGAAAAATCCTTGCTGCCTTGCAGGTTGCACCTGGTCGTGCAAAGGCTAGAGAGGCGTACTCGAACAATCGCCGAGGCACAAGAACCCTCAAAATGGTCAACGGCTCTTTCGAAGGAAAAACCGCGGATTTTACCAACAGAAAAAATGAGTTTTTTTTCGCTACATTCTGTCTGGTGTACTTATCACGGATGGCACTCAAATGGGACGGGACTAAATCCAGTGAGATGAACCTTTTGTTGAATGGACTTTTGTTTAAATTTTCCTTTTGTACTCTAGTCATTCCGGAATTTTCAATGCGAGTCACATCACAATTTCTCCGATCGGAATTACTTCATGCAGTTTTTTTCGACCCATTCGATCATGATGTAATTTATGTTGTATCGATCTAATAATCACCCACATATGTTTATAGTTTTCGACCATGTGCGCATTCCAGAAACTACACCGTTCTATATCGCCTCGAGGTTTTTGATATTTTCAATCACATGACAAATGCGTCATAATCATTGTTCGTCTATCAATTGGACTCATCAAACTGTTCGCCATTTAAACATAGTTGAATTTCGAACAAAAATATGATCTACCCTCGTGCTGCAAATTGGGCGATTATTTTGGTCTAACGGTTCGGGACCTTTTCACTCAAATAATTCAAGGTTTTTAATGGTCTAAAAAGCAACAAGCTTAACAACAATCATAGGATAGTAAAATTAAAAATTTAAGTGTATAAACAATATAAGAACATAGATTAAACCGTATATAAGTGTTCTGGAAACGAATAATTCAATAAAAATCTGTCTAATTTCGCTTTAAAGTCATACAAGCTAGTGGCGTGAGCAACGGTTGAAGGTAAACTGTTCCAAGTAAAACAGACACGGACAGAGTAAAAATACCTTCTACAGTTCAGGCGGGAATGGGGTACGAGCAGCACATATTCATGGGTCCGATAATTCCTCGTATCCATTCGCGTGAATAAATCCTGTAAGGGATGGTTCGGGGTGTGGAATGTTATATAAAATTGCCTGGACAACCTGACAGTATCTTTGTTCATGTGCGGCACTTTGCCTGGATCAGGCTTATGCGTTCATACAAACATATAAAAGAGCGCTCCCAATGCCGATAACGAATTATCACTGATTCGCTATTATCGTCGTCGGTCTTTTCAATGCTTTCTGCTCTTGTGATGTGAATTTTGCACCTCCACAATAAGAAAAGAACAAAACGAGATGCCTAATGTTGCAGTCAAATCTCGTCACCGCAGCATAGTCCTTGTCTGTATCCTTTTTCGCTCCGAATTGATTTGTTCGTCGATTTATTGCCAGCCAGCTTCATTCAAGCCATCGCCATGTTAAACTAGCTTTGACGAATTGCTTACTGTTAAATAGCTGATATTTTTGGCAAGTTGACACTCGTGCAATGTGCGTAGGGTTAGCGATCGATGTTGTATATCTTTTCGCAGTTCTTGCTCATGCATCGTGTCTGTATGTCATCCGAGAGCTCTTGACTGGCACTTCACGTCTATACGGTATCGTATGATGTTGAAATGAGTTAAGTTTATGTTGTTTAGTATCAAATTTCTCCAAATGATATTTTCAAGCAACCGGGTATCGATAAACTAATGCTTTTGACTTTATCACATTATTGTTAGACGGATTATTCATTGAAACTTTATCGTTGTGGAATGTGTTGGAAGTAAAGTATTTGAAAATATTCGAGACCGATTGAGAGTCCATAATCATGAAAAAAATTGTTGAGATATCCGCCCCATCCACCTTGTTCACCGTATTCGCCCCAGTCTTTGTTATTTCAACAGCCTCGGCGTGAGGCCTTTCCCTATAATATTTCACACCCCGTCTAATCACTTTCACGTTATCAAGATCTACGCAGTGTCCAGTGTCTAGCACGTGTTCAGCTAGGGCCGAATCAGTGATTGATATTCACTGGGATTGCGTGATTGCTTTCATACTCGTTTCCTATGTTCGTTTACCCTAGTGCAAAGTTCTCTAGACGTTTGCCCAATGTAAACACCCGCGCAACCCTTGCATTTGATTTTGTAGATGCAGTTGGTCGTATAACCTAAAGAAGTCTTATCTTTGAGATGCATTAATAAGGATCCGAGAGTTCTACCTTTATTATATATTACTCAAATGTCTGCGTTATTCAATATTCAACTTGTTCCTTCGGAGGCGCTTTTGACGTAAGGTAGCTCGCCATACTTTTTCCGTTTTCGGTTGCGGATGTTTAACTCGGTTCAATTGGCGCTTAATTAAGCTCTTGGGGTAACCATGATTTGCACGCCGATGACTGACCTCTTGATGACCTCGTCTATTATCTGCATCCTCGCTGCAGATGCGGTCAGCCTTGTAGATTACCGATTTTGCTACGAACTGAAATGCCCTTTTCTGAATCTCAAAATGGCATCTGTGTCGATTGGCTTACGATGTAGCGTCGTTCTTATCTTACCGTTATCTTTCTGCGCGAGGCAGTCGAAGAACGGAAGTGTCCCTTCTGTAGACTCGGTTTCTTTTGTGACATGGATTTTCGGATTCAAATTACTGAGATAACTATGAAATGCTTCTAGTTTGTTTCGCTTTATGATGACGAATGTATCGTCAACATAGCGCCACCATATCTTTGGTTTCAAAGCTTCGTTTCTCAATGCTGTCTCTTCGAAGTGCTCCATGTACATATTCGCCAGCACTGGGGATATAGGTGAGCCCATCGCTAAACCATCGTTTTGCTTGTATTGCTGTTGATTAAATAAGAAGTGGTTCATGTTTAAATAAATTGCTATACCGTTGATGAGTTGTTGTACACTCAAGTTTGTACGATCCTTCAAGGTCATGTCGGAGTTGAGTGACTTCCTCGCTAATTCTAAAATGCTTGTAGTGTCAACAATGAGCTTAAGTCAAAGGTAACCATCATCTCATCCCCCTCACTTGTTACGGTACTTAAAGGACGAACAAAATAAAACAAGTTCTTACTGAAAGAAATTTTGTTACCAGCCAATGGTTTCAAAAGCTAGGCAACGTGCTTAGCCAATTCGTATTTTGGAGATCCAATGCCATCTGCATTGTGCCTCAAGATGGTGCCAACCCGTTGTATCTTCGGAAGTCCATAGCACCCGGGGTTCTGAGCAGATTTTTGTTAGTGTGTTTTCCACAAATTTTGCAGAAATCCACTTCACATAACACATTTCGCAATTCGTAACTTCAAACTGGAGGCTTTCGATCGCGCGTTTGTCAGGTTTTCATTGGTCCTGTGGATCCTTTGTTTTAAGAAAACCTTGGATGCGCATTCAGTAGCCTTTCGAGAATTTGGGAAATTGTGTGAAGTTTTGACCGCCAAGTTCCATGATATGATTCTATGCTGTTGGAAGTATCATGGTCAATATCAACAGCACTCAAAAATCGATTAAAAACTAGTGTTGTTTCAAACCTGTTTCTATTATGTCTGCACAATGAACTAGCCTGTGTAACAATGTTGATATAAGATATGATAATGAAGTAGTCTAAATAACTGGATGGTAGAATGATGAATAAACTCCGCCAAGGACGGTCCCGTCTGAGAAAGGAGGAGGTTTGGGCTTAGGGCTAGCAACCCTATCACGGAAACGATGACAGCAGATCCGAAAATTCTCCTCAACAACGGCTCTAGGAGTGACGCGAACCGTACAAAAGGTTCCATGACGTATGGAGATAAAAGCCGAAAGGAATTTTCCACCCCGATGGCTGATCTCCTTGCGCCGAAAAGAACGATAATCCTTGGTTGCTGGAACGTTCGAATGCTGTATCAAGCTGGCTCAAGCCATACGTGAGCTCAACAGGTATGATCGAGGATACTTGGAATGTCCGAAGTGAGATGGACCAGCTCTGGTCAGCGAAAGCTAGATAGCGGTGAGACTATTATCTGGTCAGGAAGACAAGATAACCTCCATCATGGTGGAGTTGGTCAGGTTGCAAGCAGAAAGACAAGCAGTATGATCATGCAATGGAGGTGTGTAAACGAGCGACTCCTATATGCCAGACTAAACTTGAGCTTTTGCAAACTCGCGATTGTGGTAGCATACGCTCCAACAGAAGATGCAGCCCAAGAGGAGAAATCCAGATTTTACGAAGCCATGCAATTAGTCTTGGGGGTCATCCCAAAGCACGACCTACTGGCGATAATGGGAGATTTCAACGCTAGAACCGGAACTGTAAATACGGGGAGGGAGCGTACCATGGGAGTGCATGGTTTTGGCCTACATAATGATAATGGGAAGAGGCTACTTGACTTCCGCGAACAGAACGATCTTGTCGTTGGAGGCACCCTATTCCCCCATAAAAACATCCATAAAATAACATGGTCTTCTCCGGACGCAGCACAGAAAGTCAAATTGATCACATGATGATAAATGGTAAATGAAGGCGCTCGTTACAAGATGTGAGGATCATGCGTGGTGCCGATATTGGTAGCGACCATTTCTTGGTTGTGGGAAAGATGTGTTTAAAACTGATAAGGGCAAATATCGGAATTCAGCGCAGCCCACGATTGAATGTGAATAAGCTGAGCGATGACGCCACGAGGAAAGCTTTTGGCAACATCCTGAGAGAGGAAATCAGCGCCCGGCCCAAGGATTCAATGACGATTGATGTTTTCAACCGCACACTAAAGGCCTTCGGAGAAAAAGTCCTCGGGTACAGACAGAGGGACAAAGCCTCGTGGATCTCGTAGAAAACCTGGCAACTCATAGAAGAGAGAAAAGATGTAAAGAAACGCATGCTGAGCAAGAAACCGTCTAATGAAAGGAATGTCATCACTGAAGAGTATAGAATGAAAGATAAAGAGGTTAAAAAATCAGCGAGGAAGGACAAAAGACGGTATGTGGAAAACTTGACACAACAAGCAGAAGAGGCGTGCCGAATGAATGATTTGAGAACGTTATATCAGATTAATCGAAAGCTCTGTAATCGTAGTCAGGCAAGCAATCAACAAGTGAGGACCCAGGGTGGAGATGTAATAACTGATGCGAAAGAAGATTTAGTCAGATGGCGAGAACATTTTGAGCTCATCATAAACCGCCCACCGCCTCAAACCAACGTCGTTATACCTGAGGCAGCTACAGACCTCGACGTCAATACAGACCCCATCAGCCTCCAAAAGGTGCAATTTGCTATCCAGAGGTTGATAAATTGGAAGGCACCAGGTGACGATGGAGTGTATGCCGAACTGCTCAAGGCGGAAACCGAAGAGACGCCGAAAGTTTTGCGAGACCTATTCTAGGACATCTGGGATACTGAGCAGATACCGGACGCCTGGCGTTCGGGTACTATAATCAAACTTCACAAGAAAGGTGACTTGAGCTACTGCACCAATTAGCGAGGTATTACGCTTCTATCAGTCACGAGCAAAGTATTCTGCCGCATCATTCTCCGACGTGTCTCCAATGCAGTTGAATCCATTTTACGACAAGAGCAAGCCGGATTCAGGAAAGGAAAATCTTGCATTGACCAAATCTTTGTCCTCCGTCAGATCCTGGAGCAGACACATGAATGGAATGCAGAGCTATGTGTGGCCTACATCGACTTCCAGAAGGCCTTCGATAGCGTTCACCGACCAGTGTTATGGAAAATCCTCCGTCATTATGGTATACCATCAAATATATTAAATCTCATAAAAGCCTTTTATAAGAAGTTTGAATGCCAAGTCGCTCACAATGGAATGCTCACTGAGAATTTTGAGGTTCGTACGGGAGTGAGGCAAGGATGTATCCTCTCACCGATACTCTTCTCTCTAACAATCGACTGGATTATGAGACAGGTGACCAATGGCAGGGCAGCAGGCATTCCATGGACCCCAGCGGGACTGCTAGAAGACTATGCGGATGATATTGCCCTCTTGGCATGCAAGATCAGTGACATCCAGAACAACAGCGATCGACTATCGGTAATTGGCATGACGGTGGGTTTAGAAATTAACGATGGCAAATCGGAGGTAATGCGGAAGAATGTTCCGGAGCAACCCCCAGTGTTCGTGGACGGTCAACCGCTCAGTGAGGTTACAGATACAGTCTACCTTGGGAGTAAACTGACTGTAAATAATGACTGTGAAGATGAGGTAAAAAGAACGATCGGGAAGGCGAACCAAGCATTCTGCATGCAGGATTCCATTTGGAAACCCTCCGCTCTCAGCATTAACACGAATATCAGACTCTTCAAGAGCAACGTTCTGAGTGTGTTGCTGTATGCATCGGAATGCTGGAAGTCGACCGCTGCCATTCAGTGCAGAATGAACGTGTTTCAAACTAAGTGCTTGAGAAGGATTCTACGGATTTTTTGGCCACACCATTTCGAATGAAGAGCTCCTGCGAAAAACTGGTCTGGAGGTAGTATCTACTGTAGTCAAAAGGCGACGGTGGAGATGGTTCGGTCATGTCTGCAGGATGGATCCCAGTTCGCATACGAAGGTAGCCATTCACCGGCTTCCGCAAGGTAAACGAAAAAGGGGACGGCCCAAGGAAACTTGGCGCAGAACGTTGGAACGCGAACTACATGGACAAGGATTCACGGTGCAGACGGCAACGGAAGCAGCGGCAGACCGGAACTGCTAGCGTGGGGTTGCCTTCGCCTCATGTGCCACCCGGCACGGAGACGACTGAGTGAGTCAGTGAGAATGATGAATAAATTAAAACAGAAGACATAGTGTGAAATTACTTTGGGTCTAAAGTCAGGAGCGGGCATACGAAACGCCTCGAAGAAACACATGTACTTACATTAGTATATCACTATGATGGTGAATCCAATTTGGGTTATCCTGTATCAGAAAAGTTTCCCTCTACCTAGCAGTCGGGATTTAAATAGAAATCCTGCATCTGATCAGGTTTGCATTTCGTCGAAAGTAGCTGAGAGGATTAGAAGAGCTGTTTCAAGGTAATGCACATCAATCAACTACATCAAAAACGTATTTAAAAGGCAATGAACAAACTGAGAGATTCGCTCCTTGAAGAATTGTTTTAACCAAAAGATTAATGATAAAAAAGCGAACAATTTACAACATCAGAAGATGATGTTATGAATAGAATTGTGAAAATTTATAGTATATAACAAGTAGAGTATATCAAAATTATGGCTCACAAATAATGTTCGTTGCATATGTAGGTCCAATATCGCTTTAAACTTCGCCAAACAAGGAGAGTCCATCACAAACATGTTTATATACCAGGCTTATACCAAGCATTGCCATGTTTACACGCACATATACGCGTACTGCTCCAAAGAGTCTTTTTGGACGCTGCTTGGTGTTTATTACTTTCAAGTTTAATGACAAATCAATGATAATGATGGTTGTAAAACGTCTCCATTATTTCCTGAGCTGATGTGATTCAAAGTGATTCAAAGTTGTAATAGTCTAAAAAGCATTTAGCTTAACAATATCCATAAGATGGAGTTATGAGGTATATACAATAAAAAAGAAGAACAGGGAAACTCACGTAGTATAAATCGTACCAAAATTTGGGTTTTCTCTCAAGTGTTTGTCCAAATTAGCTTTAAAAATATCCATCGCATATAGTCTCCGGCACAATTGGTGCTGACAATGATTTCGATAAGGCGCCATCAACTCTGACTTGGGCACTCCTGTCGCGTGAATAGTTTTCTAGCCAAGCAAGAAGTTTTCCTGTTATCCCGTGCAATTCAAGTTTCTGGATTAAAATACTATGATTGACGCGGTCGAAAGCCTTTGACATGTCTAAAAAGCATGCGTGGATGGAGTAACCATTGTCCACACACTCAGTCCAGTCGTTTAAGGTGAGTAAGAGGTTAGATAGACATGAGTGATGTTTCCTGAAACCGTGCTGTTCAGTCGCAAGCACTCTATTGTTTTCGAGGTGATGGGTGATCTTTTCCGCTACTAAACTCTCTAGCACTTTAGAAATTACTGGCAACAACGTAATTGGTCTATAGTTCGCAGCGTCATATCGACTCCCGCCCTTGTAGATTGGTGTGATGATGCCAGATTTCCATTCCGCAGGAACGATGCTATTTTCGAGCGAAATTTGGAATAACGTGCTGAGTGGACCACACAATGAGGATGCGCATCGATTGAGGATAAAAGGAGTGATTCCATCTGCTCCTGGTGACTTTGCGGTATTCAAACGAAGAAGTCTGAGCATGACACACTCATTGTTTACTGAGATTTCATTTAGTATTTCATTGGAAAAGCCGACTTAGTAACGAAATCATATCTATTGCTCCTTTGTTGTCGCATTGAATCACCACTAATCACCAAAGATGCACCACTAACCAAATTTGACTTTTGTGGTGTTTTATCGGCGTTTGCTATATCGCTGATTTCCGCTACGGGCGATGATGCACGCAAAACCTGTTCATTCGTGATTATAGCAATTTCAACTCGCTGTAGACTTTGCTCTAGAGCAGACATTCGTTTTTTTCAATTTTGTCTTTAAAATCTAGATTTCTCTAAATCCATTGATGATATTGTTCTACAAACGGTGTCTTTAGTGTTGTGGCGAACGCCTTCATTGGATTGTCTGCAGTTAATACAAACATAACAAACAGAAGGATGTTTCTCGTCGTTCACAAAACGCACACAGTCATCAGTCAAATTGTTATCACATGACGCGTGTTGACGGAACCCGCAAAAAGCACATTTAACTGAAACGCTATCAACGCTTACCGGGGTTAGACATGTGATGCAGAGGTCACACAGATCCCGTGTCGCGGTCACAGCTGGATCGATCGATTTCTTTGTTTTGGCGGTGGACCTCGTTACACGTTCGCACATGTTCGTGGGCTGCGTATGGCTTGCCGGTTGATCGATAACTGGTGTTTTGCGAGTTGAGTGAGCTGCCAGTTGTTGCTGGCGTGGTTTCGGCATTGAACAAATAATCCGCAATAACTCGGTGATTACAGAAGATAGAATATGGAGCAAGGTGTCAAAACCTGTAGCTCAATGTGATGTTTCTAATGATAGCAAAATCAACAGGGTAGCTTGTTCTGCGAAAATCTTTGTACGCGTGAACAAATTGGCCTTTTCCGTCAAAACTGGTAACTTTGCTGTAGTTCGACTTGAGCGATCGAAATCCGATATGCGTCGTCGAGTGATAGACAGAATACTTTAAACGGTATAAATCCGAGCAGATGCAACGAAGATATGGACAAAAATGTCAGAGCAACGAAAAATGCGACCGCACGCGGACACGTTCCATAATGATGGTGAGTTCACAAAAATCCCATCGATTGGCGGTAATAAGAGCTTGAAGTTCACATAGTTGCATATTTTCGTTGACTATTCTTTACTGGCCCTATTGATAGATATAATCAACTGTCCTGACAACATGGTCACCCAATCAGAGTGAAGCTGTATAAGAAACATATTCGATCATGGCATCTAATCGCAATCTCATCATCCTCGGAGTTCCAGAACTGGCAGACAATCCTGAGGCTAACGAGCGAGCTGAGCATGACTACAGGCAATGGAGTTTTCTGGCTGATACCATTTTCGTCGAAAAGGCCGTTGTCGTGGATACTTTTAGACTGCCTTCCTCAGCAAATACAAAGGTAATGGGCCACGTCCATTAAAAATAAACTTCCTAATGAGTACTATGGTTGATACTGTACGTTCCAACTGGAAAAGCTGGAAACACAAAATCCCAAAAGGTGTCATCCTTAGCGATCACATAAACACTGATATAAATGCAGCCCATTCTGCATTAAATACTGTCAGGATTGATGGAGCCCTATCAACTGAACCAAGAAATGAATCTTCAGCTGGGACACAAAATCAGCAATCGAACGCAAAGCCACCCCAAATGACTCCCGAGAGTGGACTGAAGCCAGATTGAGAAATTTTTTTGGCCAAAAGAGGACTCGATTTGCGCCTCTCAACCTGAAACGACCGATATGCTACTTAACTTGTCAAAAAACAGAACAGTGCCGACTCTTTCAGGGTCGGCGTGACAATGACGGTTGTCTCAGATTATGACATCACACGACACCATCCATCTTTGCTTACCAAAACTGTTCTTGGATGCCTCTATACCAATGCCCAATGCTTGATTAACAAATTTTCCGAACTTGTCGCTCGGTTTGAGACTAAACGACCTCAGCTAATTGCCATTACCGAAACTTGGCTGAGCCCGGAAATCCACGATTGTGAGTTAGAGATTGCTGGCATGTCACTGCTCCGCCGAGACCGTGCGTCACGTGGAGGAGGTGTGGCACTCTATTATGATCAGAGACTCAAGTGCAAAGAAATGACGGATTCCGACTTGGTGCTCCAGGACACGCTATGGTGTTTGTTGACAACGACTACAGGCGACGATTGCACAATCGGCGTAATTTATCGCCCACCAGCAGCCCCGGATGTGTATAATACGAATCTACTCGTCAAGCTACGATTGATTGCCTCGAGATATCATACCAGAATCTTGATCATGGGAGACTTTAATCTGCCTAACTTACTGAAGACGAACAAAATTTCTCACACCTCCACTGCTGCCATCTTTCAGCAGCTGTTTGACGAAATTCCTTTGTATAATCACGTTGAAAGCAATACAAGATACAGAGGGAGAGATATGCCGTCAATGCTCGATCTTATCTTGACAACTGAAGAGGACTCCGTCGAAAGCATTACATACGATTGTCCGCTAGGTTCGAGCGACCATTTGGTCTTGAATTTTGACTACCTATGTCGAGCAGAGCGAACAAACGATAGAACAAAATTCATCAGAAAGGTATGCCTATCAAAATTATCAAACGCCCTAAGTTTGATTAACAATTGGCAAATTGAAGGCATAGGAGTAAAAGAGCAGTGGTGTAGCATTTTGACCAATCTAAACCGGGAAATCAACTCAAACTCAGCATTCGTACCAAAACAGTGTGGAAAGGCATTCGAATTTAAAATCCGCAGTCGCACTCGGAAATGGATTAAACTGCGAAATAAGGCTTGGATAAACCATCGCCGGTTAACCACCGATGCCACATGGGAGATCTTTAGAAAATTAAGAAACCAGGTCATTAAATTTATTGCTGAAGACAAAATACAGTATCAAGCTGTCATAATGTCTAAAATGGAACGGAATCCCAAGCTTCTTTACCAGATTGTGAACAAGCAGTGTTCAGTGAAACCAGGAGTTGCGGCCTTGCGGACGCCCACTGGAATGACCACAAATGCAGCTGACACCGCGGATGCTTTGGTAAATTATTATGCTACAGTATTTTGTCCAAAGGAAAGCGTGGATATACAAATGGATCCAGAAATAACGCATCCTCTACCATTGGACACAATAACCATCACCAAAGAAGAGGTGCTGGGAACTCTACTATCGTTGAATCCCAGAAAATCCCCTGGTTGTGATAAAATTACCCCGAATATACTCAAGCATTGTGCACAATCTCTATGCGGACCTCTAACTCAGTTATTCTGCGAATCGTTGTCGCAAAGTGTCATACCGACTGAATGGAAATCTGGTATAATCTCCCCGATTTTCAAAGGCGGGGTGCGTTCGGAGCCCGCAAATTAAAGACATGTTACTTTGTTGTCCGCCGTATCCAAGGTACTCGAAAGGATCGTGGCAAACAAACTGAGCAAATACCTTAAGGAAAATATGCTATTTTCGGGAGCCCAACACGGTTTTAGAAGGGGATACTCCTGCCTTACTAACCTTCTCCTTATCCTTGACGACTGGACTGGAGCAGTCGATGCTGGGGATACTATCCATGTATGTTACCTCGATATGTCGAAAGCATTTGACCGTGTAAACCACAGTATTCTCTTGCAGAAGCTGGAACGTTGTGGTATCACTGGCAGTCTGTTAGCATGGTTAGAAAATTACCTGACTGATCGGTTTGTTCAAGTCTCTGTGGACGGTGCTCTATCGAAGTCGGTAGCCGTGACAAGTGGAGTGCCTCAGGGATCCGTCCTCGGACCAATCCTCTTCGCGCTTTATGCTAATGACATACCAGCTCTCATCAAATGCAAGATCGTACTGTTCGCGGACGATATAAAAGTTTGGTCTAAGATAAGTAAGTCGGAGGACTGCGAACTGCTCCAGAAGGATCTGGACAACCTCCAGGCTTGGTCCCTAAAAAATCGCATATTTTTCAATTTCCAAATTTGCCGAACTTGTCGCTAGGTTTGAGACTAAACGACCTCAGCTAATTGCTATTACCGAAACTTGGCTGAGCCCGGAAATCCACGATTGTGAGTTAGAGATTGCTGGCATGTCACTGCTCCACCGAGACCGTGCGTCACGTGGAGGAGGTGTGGCACTCTATTATGATCAGAGACTCAAGTGCAAAGAACTGACGGATTCCGACTTGGTGCTTCAGGACACGCTATGGTGTTTTTTTGACAACGACTACAGGCGATGATTGCACAATCGGCGTAATTTATCGCCCACCAGCAGCCCCGGAAGTGTATAATACGAATCTACTCGACAAGCTACGCTTGATTGCCTCGAGATATCATACCAGAATCTTGATCATGGGAGACTTTAATCTGCCTAACTTGCTGAAGACGAACAAAATTTCTCAGACCTCCACTGCTGCCATCTTCCAGCAGCTCTTTGACGAAATTCCTTTGTATAATCACGTCGAAAGCAATACAAGATACAGAGGGAGAGATATGCCTTCAATGCTCGATCTTATCTTGACAACTGAAGAGGACTCCGTCCAAAGCATTACATACGATTGTCCGCAAGGTTCGAGCAACCATTTGGTCTTGAATTTTGACTACATATATCGAGCAGAGCGAACAAAAGATACAACAAAAATCATCAGAAAGGTATGTCTATCTAAATTATCAAATACCCTAAGTTTGATTAATGATTGGCAAATTGAAGACATCGGAGTGAACGAGCAGTGATCTAGCAATTTGTAGATGCTGTGCGAGTTTGTTTTACTTGGAACAATCCACCCGATTATGCTGTAAACTCACCAAATCATCAGATTTTCAAGAGAAGTCTTGATGCATTTTGACCCCTAACACGTGCATCAGTAATATTCCCGTTATTCCATAGGATTCGAGCCTTTTAATTAAGATGTCATGGTTGACTCTATCGAAAGCTTTGGAAATATCGATGTAGCAAGCATGTACAACCTCACCTTCGTCTAGTGCCTTGGTCCAATCGTCGAACGTTGTAAGAAGGTTAGATAAACAACAACGACCTCTTCGAAAACCGTGTTGTGCTGCGGTCAAAATATTTTGGTTTTCAAAATGTTCTCTATGCGCGCAGTCACAATGCGTTCCATTAATTTGGAGATCACCGGAAGTAACGTTACCGGTCTATAGTTTGCTGTGTCTGAACGGCTACCGCCTTTATAAATAGGAGTTATCATCCCTGCTTTCCATTGCGGTGGTATTTTTCCTTCATTTAAGCTGAGATTGAATATGCGAGTGAGAGGAGCAGTCAAAGCAACGCGACACCTGCGAAGTACGGCGGGGGTAATTTTGTCTGCGCCAGGGGACTTCTTTTCGTTTAGTCGACAAAGTTCCCGCCCAACCATGTATTCGTTGATAGTCATTTCACTTAATAATTCGAAATGTGGCGAACTTGATGAAACTTGATATGGTATACAACGCTTGGGATTGAAGACAAATGAGTAAAACGTTGCTAAAGCATCGGCGGTATCTTGGGCAGTGTGGGTCAATCCATGAGGTGTTAGTACAGAGAATACACCTGGTTTGATCTTTGATCGTTCATTTACTATCTTGTAGAGAAGCTTAGGATTCTTTTCCATTCTCTTAAGCAAGTTCCATTGGAATTGCATGCGATCTTCTCTTACAAGAGTCGTGACGTTATTCCGTATCTTACAGAATCGCTTCCAAGTTTCTTCCGTACCAAACTTCTTATGAGTTACCCAAGACTCTCGCTTAACAGCTAACCATTTCTTCGTTCTACTCCGAATAACAAACTGGTTGTTGTAGCTGCATTTGTGTGGTACAAAAATCGAGTTTTCGTAAATCTTCGAATTGAGATAATTTAGAAACGAATTGTAATATGAGCCAGGATCCATTGAATCAAACTCATGAGTGTATGCATCCCGGAGACTGATATTTAAGGATTCAAATTGTATTTTCCTTATGACTTTCGTCTGTTCACACAATCGTTCCGCACTACATACATGATCAAACAAAAGCACAACATGATCACTCTTCCCCAGTGGTGCCAGGTATTGTATACCCTCTACTGCGGTTACCTCAGGCGTTAAGACAAGGTCAAGGGTTGAAGTTTAGTCAAGACCCCGCCAGCGAGTTGGCTGGTTAACGTGATTGTGTAGTGAAGCAAATTCTATGACCTCCTTGAATTTATGTTCAAGCGAATGCAGGGGGTGCTCGCCTCTCGAAAACAGATAGGGAGATTAAAATCGCCAATGATCAGCAATTGCATAGTCTGGTATCTTGTGATGTGTTGCAATGATTCGATGAATTTATCATTGTATGAGCTTTCGGATGATGGCGAGCGTTAAATGATGCCGATCGTACATTCATCTCCATTGTCTAGTTTTACTGAACACCACATCGTATCAGGAAGGCTGAGGTCAGGATGATCGATGACGTTACACTGCGCTAAACGTTCGTGATAGTAGACTGCAACTCCACTACCAGATCTTCGATCACGATCGCGACGAAGTAGTGACATTTTCGGAATCAAAAGCTCAGCATCAGTCATGCAGGGCTGGAGCCAAGTCTCTGTAACTGCAACCAAATCGGGTGAAGGTCTATCACAAAGCTCACATAGTTCAGCTTTAATTTGTTAGTTAAACACTGTGCATTTGTATATATGCACCTGATCGTATTTGTCTTACACAATGTCGAATCGTGTACTGTAGCTATTGGTCCGACGCGCGATGAGTTTGAAACTTTTGAGCTACTTATTGCGCGCTGACAGTTTGAAACAATATTTGGTTCCCTGTATGACGTATTTGGTCTGACTCGGTTTGAGCCGACCATACGACGTTTTTGATGCATCGATTTCTTCCATTTCGGTGGGAACGCTATCATCTGCTGTCCCCAGACGAGGATGTGTTTCGATCATGGTACTTGGTTTGGGTGGACTAAGTCTAATGTCCTTCGGTAAAGCTCTTTTCGCTTTTTTCCATTCGGACTTTAAAATCTCAGCCATGTCGTTAGTTAAAAACGTAATCCTCAGTGGTTTCGGACCATCTCCTTTACATTTTGGTGAAAAAGGCACCCGAAAAGTTTCAGTGACCACAACATTTGAAATATCAAGCGAACACGCAATGTAGCGCCACTGCTTGAAGTCGTGCTCTGCGGCTTCCTGAACCGATGCTTGGGAGGTATTTTCTGGTACCCCAAGTAGAACTATACTTCGCAAGACCGTTTTTTCCTTATTGTTTTAAGTACCCTTTCTTTCCCACCATGGTACATCGGGATATAACCGGCACTTTGAATTGGGATCCTTCTTTAGTAGGTACGAATTTAGCAGTATGTTCTTGATATCAGTCTTGCACTTCAGTGTAACCCTTAGTAAGCGAGGTTGATCAATATGAGCTGAGTTGGAGTGGCGAGTTAGACGAATCAATTTGCCAGGAATAACATGCTGAATTTGCTTTTGTTGACAAAGTTGAAAGCAAAAGTCAAACCAGGTATTTTTCCCATCCAGAATGGCGAAAACCTAACTGAAACAGCGTTAGAAACCGCAAATGCTCTGGCAATTTACTATTCTAAGGTGTTCGTGCCAAAGGTTTTAGTGGAACGTTCTGAGTATTCAAATGAAACAGGAATCGAAACGTTGCGCGGTATTTCGATAAATCCAATGATTGTTGCAAGTCATTTGCTCAAACGAAAGGTAAGAAAATCCCCAGGAGCGGATGGCATCACACCGGATGTGCTCAAGATCTGTCACCGTCAGCTTTGTGAACCGCTCTCCAGCCTGTTTAACTATTCGTTGCATAAGGGATTTGTACCGAAAGATTGGAAGTCCGGCGTGATAACACCTATCTTCAAAGGCGGTTGCCGATCTGACGCTGCAAATTATCGTCCCGTCACAATTTTACCTGTTTTTGCTAATCTCATGGAACGTATAGTCTCGGAAAGAATAGTTGCACACTTCGAATCGCATAATTTGTTTTCGCCAGCGCAGCATGGATTTCGATCACACCGATCTTGTCTCACAAATCTTCTCCTCACGTTAGACGACTGGACAAAGGAGATGGATAAAAGTTCTTGCATCCACGTCTGTTACCTAGACATTTCGAAAGCTTTTGACAGAGTCAATCATCATTTGCTTCTTCAAAAACTGATGCGTTTAGGAATATGTGATCCACTCCTCTCATGGTTGTGCGACTATCTGTCAGATCGCGACGCCCGAGTTAAAGTTAACGGAGCGCTATCCCAAACGTTCAAAACCACCAGTGGAGTCCCACAAGGGTCTGTGCTAGGCCCGCTCCTCTTTCTGTTGTACATAAATGATTTACCCCCCCTCATATCGTCCAAAATGGTCCTGTTCGCGGATGATATGAAAATTTGGACGACAATAAGTTCTGCAGAGGATTGTGAGAAACTGCAAACGGATTTGGACAGCGTGTCGAATTGGGCGGCCATGAATGACATGTCATTCAACATACAGAAATGTAAGATGCTCCATCTTGGCAAGAATGTTCCTTGGACATATCGATTGGGAACTGAAAACCTAGCATGGAGCTCGTTAGAAAAAGATCTTGGAGTGTGGATTAGCGGGAACCTGAAGAGCACAGCGCACTGTCAGAACATATATCGACGAGCAAACAGATTGTTAGGTATCTTTCGAAGAATATTTGGAAGATTCTCTTTGGTAACGTTGCTACATCGATATTTCCAAAGCTTTCGACAGAGTCAACCATGACATCTTAATTAAAAAGCTCGAATCCTATGGAATAACGGGAATATTGCTGAATTGGATAAGGGACTATCTTTCTGATAGACACGTCCAAGTTCGCGTTGTCAGCACCTTATCTAGAAAAATAGACGTCACGAGTGGAGTTCCGCAAGGCTCGGTGCTTGGACCTCTTTTATTCTT
>JACCGJ010020601.1:0-60784 GCA_013407085.1 Atriophallophorus winterbourni
AAAAGCAAATTGCTGTACAGTACCATAGGATATAGGTATAAAAAATTAAAAAAATCGGTACTTGTATGATCATATCCGTGTTCTTCATAGGTGGAGCAAACATAATCCTCAATGGCGACACAGACTGAGGGAAAAGAATCTTTGGATGGACGGTAGTTCCGTGCGTTAAAAAAATATAGACATCAATATGTAGGGGCCAACGCAGTAGTTCTCAACATAAGGTTTCGTAACATTTGTTTAAAGATGTGCTCGTTCGCTGAGGGAACAATATCTGTCGGCAAGCTATTCCACAAGAAGCATACACGAGTGACGACCGGCAATTACAAATAAAACTATTGACTATCTCGCCAATTGCAAAGCCAAGATATAATCCGTTTTGATTTAGAGTTGAATCGTTTATGAATGATGCTGGAAAATTAAAAGAAATTTCGCTTCACAAGTTACGGTGAAAGGTTACCTAAAAAGACTTGGTAATAAAAAAAAAACAGAAACTATAGCATTCATTGTATCTTACAAGACAACGATGATATGCTTAACTTACATTAAGTTGAATAGCAAATAAAGAGGTGTATTCGAGAAAAGATTCACCACAAGGTAATTCAAGGTTCAAGGTTTTTCATGTTCTAAAAAGCAACAAGCTTAACAAACAACCATAGGATGGTAAAAATTGAAAATTTAAGTGTATAAACAATATAAGAACACAGATTAAACAGTATATAAGTGTTCTGGAAACGAATAATGCAATAAAAATTCGTCTAATTTCGTTTTAAAGTCATGCAAGCTAGTGGCGTGAGCAACGGTTGAAGGTAAACTGTTCCAAGTAAAACAGACACGGACAGAGTAAAAAAACCTTCTACAGTTCAGGCGGGAATGGGGTACGACCAGCACATATTCATGGGTCCGATAATTCCTCGTATCCCTTCGCGTGAATAAATCCTGTAAGAGATGGTTCGGGGTATGGAATGTTTTGTAAAGTAAGAAGTCAGGTCTCCTCTGATTCGTCTAGAGGGAAAAATTCAAACAGATCAGTTTGAGCTATCCTTTCGTTAATGTTGTTTCGGATGCTGAGAACGAGTTTCGTTGAGCGGTTGATAGATTCGGCTGCATAGTTCCACAACCCTCTTGAGCCACGGAGACCATAACTGCGCACCGTATTCCATGACTGGTATAAAGTATGTATTCATGATCCTTGTGAATATCTTAGGCAAACATTTCCCAAATACACGTTTGAGTAGATTGAGAACACGTGTTGCTTTTTAAAGGCACTGTTAGTTTGAAGTGATGTTTTTAAACTGGAGCATATCCAGACACCCAAATCTTTTTCTTCACTGCAATTTCCAAGGACATGCGAACCTATGTGATATGTGAACTCTACTCGATTCCCCGTATCCATGATCCTGCATTTGTTGAAGTTAAACGGCAGTTTGTTCTCCAACGACCAGCTGTGAAGCGTATCAAGATCCTTTTTTAATAGCAGACAGTCTTCCGGACTACGGATGCTGCACCAAATCTTTATATCGTCCGCAAATAACGAAATTTTACATCGAACAATTTCCGGTATTTCATTGACATAAACCAGAAAGAGGATCGGACCAAGGACTGAGCCCTGGGGAACTCCGCTAGTTGCTGCAATTGGTTTGGATAATGCACCATCAACACGTACCTGGTTAGTGCGATTTGTTAGGTAGTCATTTAGCCAATTCAGCAACTTTCAAGTGATACCAAGCCTTTCAAGCTTCTGCAGTAGTAGGGTATGGCCAACACGATCGAATGCTTTTGAAATATCCAAGTAGCACGCGTGTATTGCTTGTCCTTTATCTACCGATTTAGTCCAATCATCTAGCGTTACCAGTAAATTAGACAAACAGGAATAATTGCGTCTGAATCCATGCTGGTTCCTCGAAAGCAACTGATTATTCTCGAAGTGTTTCATCAGATCGTCAACGATGAGTCGCTCAAGTAATTTTGAAATCACTGGTAACAGAGTAACGGGTCGGTAGTTGGAAACATCGGAGCGATTTCCACCTTTGTAAATTGGAGAAATTATTCCTCGTTTCCAATCTGTAGGAATCACTCCACTTGCCAGTGTTTGCTCGAACCGATAAGTGAGTGGTTTGTATACCAAACTCGCAAATTGCTTCAATATTTTCGGGGTTATTCCGTCGGCCCCAGGAGACTTTCCGGTTTTAAGATTAAATAAACCTTGGAGGACACGTTTCTCCGTGACACTTATTTCACTTAGGGCGACCGTGTTTGAGAGTGTTGGATTTGGGCTGTTTATTGCATGTTGTATCGGGTTGAATACCGATGAATAAAACGTGGCTAAAGCATCAGCAGTTTCTGCTGCAGTTGTTGTTGGTCCAGCTGATGTGTTCACGGACGCTACTCCAGGTTTCACCTTAGCTTGATCGTTAACCATACGATATAGTATTTGGGGTTTCGCTCCATCATGCTTGATATCACTTCTTGGAAGCACAACTTGTCTTGGATGACAAATTTGTTTACTTTGTTCAGCAGTAAACGGAATGTTTCCCATGTCTCGGATGATGGGTTTTGCCGATGGTGTCGCCAAGCAGTTTCGTACCGTTAACCACGTACGAGTTCGGCTTCTTAATTTAAATTCAAAGTTTTTTCTTGAGTTCCTGAGGACAAATTCGGAGCTCACTTCGATTGAACTTTTGAGATTAGATATTAGCCATTTCCAAAAGTCATGTACGTTGCTGGTTTCCGGTTGGCAGTTAAACGTGTTTTTCAGAGCATCACTCAACGCCATAGTGTTGATCCGCCTAACTCTTTTACGGGCATCATTTGTTCTTACAGCTTCAAAAAGATAGTCAAACTGGATGACGACGTGATCACTTAGTCCCAGTGGACTTTCGTAAGCAACGTTATCAATGTCATGTTCATTGCTTGTCAGAACGAGATCTAAGAGTGAGGGTAAATCGTTTGCGCGGTATCGGGTATTACATGTAATGTGGTTATACAGAGGAATATCGTCAAACAACTCACTGAATGCGCGCTCGAGGGAGTGTTCTGGATAAATGGTGCTGCTCTGCAGATTCGGTAAATTGAAGTCACCCATAATCAAAAATCCACAAGTGTATCTGGAAGTAACCATGCGAATTTTATCCAGTAGGGCCAGATTGTAAGTTTCCTGTGCAGACGTTGGGCGATATACTACTCCCAAAACACAGTCTTCACCGTTAGCTAGTCGGATTGAGCACCAGAGTGTATCCAGTAACACGATGTCGGGATCCGTAATCTCACGGCACAGAAGTTTTTGGCTATAATACAAAGCTACTCCTCCTCCTCTGGTTTCACGGTCATGACGAATAAGTGACATTACTGGTAATTCTAGTTCACTATTTGTTTGCTGAGTCTGCAGCCACGTTTCCGTTACGGCGATGATGTCTGGTGAACATCTCAGAAAAACTGCACGCAGTTCACCGATTTTGTTTCTGAGACATTGTGCGTTGGTGTAGATGCATTTCATAGTTGTTTTTCTCAACAAGGATGGGTGTGGGGAAGAAGGCTAGTGGAGTGCAGAATATATGTTAGGCCGACTCCTCCAGAGTCGGCAACTGAAGGTTTTTTGCTTGCAGGGATGCTTGATCGTTTTGGGGTTGTACTGTTGGAACACAGTTATCTATCGTATCGGCTGAAATTGTTTCTGACACGTCAACAACTGATTGACTTGGTAGTGTTTCTATTGAACTTAGTGGTGCATCTATCTTTCCAATATGGTGTGTCGATGCACCTAGTCTAATTTCTCGCGGGATTATTCTGCGGCCATTTTCCCAACGAGTTTTGACCGTGTTCAACATATCATTACGCAAGAACGTTATTTTAAAGGGCTTAGGACCGATGCCCTTATAATTCGTAGATTTGGGTATGCGGAACGTGTCCGTCACAGCTACATCATGCAAACCAAGTATATCACTGAGGAATCTCCATTGTAACTGATCGTGTTTGCGCGGCACCGCTTTATCAGTTGCTTCATCAGCTTCTGGAACTCCCAAAAGGATTATACTTCGATCATCCCTCTGTTTCGTTTGGTTTTGTTGCTGGTCCTTTCGGGCCCTTTCCCACCAGGGCACATCAGCAAAGATCCTTGCAGTGGTCTCTGAAAGCTCCTTACGCAAGAGAAAAGCGGATAGTAAGATGTTTTCAAGATCCCTTTCAGAGCGAACCGTGATTCTAAGCAATCTTGGCTGGTCCAGATTTGAAGAAGTAGGTTTACGACTTAGTCGTATCAATGATAGTGGTTCAACTGGCTCCAAGTCCATGTTGTTGCACAACCTTTTCCATTCTTCTTTATCGTGCTTCAGCCTGTCCCCTAGTAAGGTGGCACCCGTTTCCTTTACGTTGGTGCAAATCACACTTAGTCCATGGACTGAATGTACACTCTGTGTTCGGCGCTTTCGCTGGTTGCTGGACGTTTCAACTACCTTAGATTGAATACCTATAGTGTCCACTTTGGGAGTGTTTTGCACGATGACTTTTGGTTTTGAACCTAAGGGTTTTCGCTGATCCTTCGGGTGAGCAGGTGGCTTTGGCTTCGTATCTTTTTGCGAACCAGGGATGTTTTGGGCAGACAGGCCTTTAACAGTCGCATTTGTAAAGTTGGCCTTTTGATAAAAAGGACGCTCCTCAAGACACTCCGGCACAGTTGCAACAGCTGAACATTCGTGTTGAAAGATCGAAGATTTAACGTTTATCTGACTGGTATTACCGTCAGTGGTTTCCGATTTATTGAAAAACATACTGGCAAACTGAGAATTTTGAGTCTCTACCGATGTCTTCAACGTTTGTATGATAAGCTCTAAGCTCAGCATCCGATCATCTAGGTTGCTTTGCGCAACACTTGTTCGAGCAGTTAAATCTGCGTTTGGTTTAGCTCGACAACGTTTGCACACATAGCATACACCAGGCATGTTTTCATCCATCAGGATCGATAGCGCATCCGAGGTCAATGATTTGTCGCATTTTGCGTGGCATTTGTGGGAACAGTTTTGACACGTGACAGATTTGACCTTACCACTGACGACTTTCATGCAGACGACGCACGTTTCGCGAACATCAGATTGTTTCATGTTAACGAGGTCAACCAAAAGTACAAATCAGAGCACAAAAATCGATACGGCTGCGGTTGGTTTGTGTGGTATTGGGCGGAGTTGACGGAAAATGACGGGTTGTCGGAAAATTTCGTCACTCGATTTAGCTGCTAATTTGCCAAATTCCCTTTGAGATTTTTGGCGTGAATTTGATATCACGTTGTGTATTTCTCCGAGTAGTTCCCGACAGTGATAAACACAAATGGGGTAATCGAACAGCAGAAACACAAAAGCGATTCCAATAAACGAACAAACTGTAGAAAAATCCAAGGTTGACGTACACAAAGAACGACACGTCGCAGATGGATGATTCTTGTATGAATAGATCCGACGTAGCAAGCTTTCAGATAGATATCCAAAAATCAAACCGATCGGATGAAAACCAAGAAAGTTATATCCAAAAATATCGGAGGTCAAAATTAATCCAACCGCCACGCCCGAACCAAACTTGTTTGCTGTTCAACAGCGACCGGTCTGTCGCTGTGAACGCTACGACGGCGAGATTGTTTAGCTGAACCTGACTGTTGAGTTAAATGAAACGCCGTCAAGTATGAGATCAGTGTACCCTTGTGATCTACATAGAAGGTACACATCGACCGGAGTATCCGGACGATAGTGTTCACCTTCCAAAAATTATCATGCTTCTACATTTTAAACGCTATCTTTCAATGTCACCTGCAAATTAGTTTAACTACCACGGTAGTTATATATCCGATTATAATTTACATGTATTGCCAGTTGGCCATCCAAATCATTCACTTTAAGTCTAGGTGATATATTTCCGGGATATTATCTGGGGTGATTGTATTATTTCCCCAAAATGTAACACACGACTTACAGAAAGCAGAATCGTCCTAGGTTTCAACTCAAACCGGGTGAAGGTTGAAGATACTCGCTTTTTAGTAAAAAAAATTTTCATCGGCCGGAACTACCAAGTGTTCATTGATTCAAATTGCAACTTTTTATCCGTTTCGCAAACGGCATTGGTATTCTCATTTTCAAAATAACCGACCTAGAATTTGTATTTATGTTAATACATTTGACTTTCGTTTTACTGGAAAATATTGGTGATTCATCTAAAAATTATTACGTAAAATTCAAGCTGAAAACTAAATATTTAAATGTAAGGTGCTAAACACAAAACAGCAATATTGTTAGACAAAGTGATTCTTGAATGCCACTGATACATAGGGTTTGTACAACGGACCACGAAGTTCAAACACAGAATCACGAAGTGATTCGTGGTCAAACAGACGAGGCGCTTATGGATGACCAAAGTGATGTGTTGCTTACATCCCCCGCACTTACACACCACTACGGGATTCTGGCTGTTTGCCGTCATCTGGTGGAGACTTTAAGATTAGGTTCAGAGAGCCTGGATTCTTTCAGGTTACTGAGACCAATACTTTCAGGGTATGTGAGGAACACATTACATTGGTCAACCATTAGCGCCTTGAGTGTGTTAGAACATCGCGGTTCGTTGTAACAACCCTATGTAACAGTGGTATTCATGTATAACTTCATTTACCAATTATCCACTGTTTCAAGGCTCTTTGAACCTAATCTTAGTGTTTTCACCTAATGAAGGCAAACAGCCAGAAATCGGTAGTGGTATGTAAGCAACACATTATTTTAGCAATATTGTTAGTTTGGCTATGCATTTCGGAAAACCCACCGAAATAATCAACAGGCTGGATTATACCGTCGGTGGTTACGTGGATTCATGGAATGTCAGATCACTGTTTCACAAAATTGTTAAGTGAATTATGTTGAGAAATATGGGTCTTTCGTACGAGTATTTGGCGAGCTCAGCATGAGATGGCATCGCATTGATTATGATTCCTGATTACAAGAGATTGACTGTGGTCACATGGCCTTAGTAAATCATAGGTAATCATGAGAATTCATTAAAAAATGACGTATTGTATTCGATGTAATCAAGAGAAAACAATTGAGCTCAATTTCTCACACGTTTAATGAATTTAGTTGCCAATATGAAATAAATTCGGGTGACTGCATGCTGGTTTGAATGAATTTAACTGAGAAAATGTCTCATTTTTGTACAAATTAAAAGTTCACCCTGTCTAATTAAAACACATTATTTAAATGATCAAAATGAGTTCCGTTTCCGTGGGAACCTTGGTGAACGCAAATTCCATTCGATTGAACCAAATCGCACAGAATTGATCTAATTGCATTTCATGATGTTCAGCTACTAATGAGTAGTATAAAAGTAAAAAACATGCGTAATCCTTGGTTAAGTTGTCATAATCCTTGTGATTGTGCCCAGAAATTGAACCGTACTATTATTGATAAATGATACCTGTGAAAACAGATATAGTTTGCATTTGATTTCGAAATTCGTAAACAGTTTTGTACTAAAGATGGTAATACCGCGACTAAAGCTCAATCTTTTCAATAAACACTTTGATCGATCGCAGCAAAATCTATTAGTGATGTCCACGATATTTCTGACGAGGATGGGTTTGGTTATCTGAGAAGAATATTAGTGCGGCAATGCACGACTGAATTTATAGCTCGAGTAGTATACCAATCTCCGAAGTCTTTCTTTTATTCGAATTCACTCAAAATAAACACGGTAGCACGATGAGCGTTTGATGAATTTCCCTCAACTGGACCCATTCAATATTTTTCATCGAAACTCTTCAGGAAAAACAGATGTTCACAAGAATTGATTCATATAGATAGTTCATTTGAATAATTAGAGAACGAAATTCAGTTAGGAACGCCAAAAGTTACAACTGTTTCGAAGTCTCACGTTAAGTTACACAGCTACTCAATAGAACCAATCGAACAATGTTCCAGCAAGATATTCATTGACATTCAGCATGTTCTCAACGTGAATTATGGTGAGGTATCTAAGACCAGTACCAGACAAACCAAGTGTGTTTGCCTGTCTTTTGTTTTATTGCGTGAATATTTTTGTCTCGAATTTCGCGTATCTGAATTGTTGAATGGAGTTATACATTCCCACCCCACAATACATTAGTCGACAAACGCGAAAATCAGCTGCTTTCATTGTGTTCACGTTGGACTATCAATCGTCATCAGTTCAGATGTCCTCTTTTCTACGCTAACATGAACAATTGTCGTTTATACATGACCGTTACCATAGCTGCGGTTTCCCAAGGTGACCACAATGCATTGTTTGAACAGTACATGAGCAGTGGCGAATTGACCACAGTAAGTCAGTTGTACGAACGGCGTAATTCGTAAATTGCGGAAACCGAAAAGTTTCAAAAATGGAAGATGATATTGTAGCGTGAGTTTTTATGAATTTTTTTTATCCGCAATAAATGGTCCTTCGTTTGTGCTGAGGTCTACATCCATAAGTTTATCAAGCAATACCGCTATTAGAAATTTGAATGTTGATTATTAATGTGAAATAGTCGTGTAAGCTAATATATTCTTTCTCGAGCGGGATGAAAATTCATACTATTTATAATAACATACCCACAGTCTGTCAATGTCCCGATCAATAAGGGAAGTAATTTTCATAAATGAGGCACTTCATTCAGTGGTTTTTATCCTCTCCTTATTTATTAACGAACCAAGGTATATAAGGTCGCTCGTATCTCTGACGTCATGATCTGGAAGTCTTGTAACTCATAATAAATTCACTATAATGGCTTCAAGGTTGTGACAGTTTGTTTCCAAAAAGATTCGCAATCAGACTAGATGACTTTTTCTGTGAAAAGTCTTTTCAAGTATAAATTCTTTCTATTGGCTACAACTACCCAATACACCGCGCTAAATTGATTTGCGACCGGCGGTGAGCTGCATGCGGAAACACCATTTCTATTTCCATTTTCTTTCTCATATCTGTCTAGGCCCGGGAAACTTGACAGTATCTCATCCCACATGCAACCTATGACTTTGTAACGTTGTGCTCAGATCAGGCTTGTGATTTTATACATATATACATGCATACCTCAAATGCCATTCCTGACAAACCATGCTAGCATACGAAAATTATGTGAGTAGTGTGTAGGCTTAAAACGTGACCGATCGTAAACCAGACATAAAATGCATGATTAAAAACGGGGAAATTTTAAGCTATAAATAATATTTCCGATAGAGCAACTAAAATATCGAACTAAATAACAAACCTCCAATAAAAGAATGGGAAAGCCTCTCTTGAAAGTATTACAAATTTAAGCGGAGATCAACTATTCAATAAATTGTCAAATAATGCGCAAATATAGCAACGTAAAATTATCAAAACCATAAGCTAATTTTGACACTAATATCTTAAGGTAAGTTGAAGCAATGTTTAAGATAAAGAGACATGTTGAAAGTCTGAATGATATTTCCATCTAACATATTGTGAAGTAGATGCTGAGGCAGTTAATGCGACATATACTCACTTGCACACTCACTCAGTCCTCTCCGTGCCGAATGGCACATGAGGCGACGACAACCCCACGCCAGTGGTTCCGGTTTGCCGCTGCTTCCGTTGTCGTCTGCACCGTGAATCCTTGTGCATGTAGTTCGCGTTCCAACGTTCTGTGCCAAGTTTCCTTGGGCCGTCCCCTTTTTCGTTTACCTTGCGAAGCCAGTGAATGGACACCTTCGTATGCGCACTGCGATCCATCCTGCAGACATGACCGAACCATCTCAACCATCTCACCTCCAGAGCTGGAGCTTTTCGTTCGAAATGGTGTGTGGCCAAAAAATCCGTAGAATCCTTCTCAAGCACTTAGTTTGAAACACGTTCATTCTGCGCTCAATGGCAGCGGTCGTCTTCCAGCATTCCGATGCATACAGCAACACACTCAGAACGTTGCACTTGGAGAGTCTGATCTTCGTGTTAATGCCGAGAGCGGAGGATTTCCAGATGGAATTCAGCATGCAGAATGCTTGGTTCGCCTTCCCGATCCTTCTCCTGACCTCATCTTCACAGTCATCATTTACAGTTAGTTTGCTCCCAAGGTAGACTGTATCTGTAACCTCACTGAGCGGCTGACCGTCCACGAACACTGGTGGTTGCTCCGGAACATTCTTCCGCATTACCTCCGATTTGCCAGCGTTAATTTCTAAACCCACCGTCTTGCCAATTTCTGATAGTCAATCGCTCTTGCTCTGGATGTCACTGATCTTGCATGCCAAGATACGTGAGAATAATATTGATCACGTGATGTATGACACTTCAAGTGGAGTTTGTCTCTAGAATTAGTCGACAGTCCTCAAGTCTAGACCAATTTTGAGCGTCCTGATATTCGCTTACAATATTTCGACTGCAACTGTTCACATTCTAGAGCAATTTTTATACTTGCAGCCATTCCAAAATTGTGGTCCTAAACTGACCTTCCAACAAAATAATTCAATCAAGAATGTGTAATGCTTATAGCCTTTGAATATCTGCTCGTCACAGTAATGTCCTTGGTCTTAAGTATATGTTTGAAGGATGATGTTCGGTATGCAAAATTTTAAATGCCATCATTAAGTCACACCGTATTCGACGTTGGGTAAAATCATGTAGGTCAAGTTTTGATATTCGCGCTTTGAAAGGCAAATTTTTGTAACGGGAGACCAACTTAGTCGCACGGTGATAAATCCTGTCAAGTAGTTCAATATCTTTCCTCAGTCATTTTGTCCATGCTTGGATTGAATATTCCATAACAGGACGTAACTATGTGGTAGTTAACCGGGGTAATGTTTCTGGCGTGAGACTCACGAATATCCTCTTAAACAAACCCTAGATACGGCAGAATTTATTATGCACAGTTCGGCAATGATGTCCAGGCTTGAGATTAAACGACACACGGACCCTCAGATCCTTTTCAGCGGTAGTCCAGAGGAAATCTTGCGTGTCAAGCTGATACCTGTGATGCAGAGATTTGCCAAGCCGCACAATTTTACATTTCGCTGGGTTAAGTGGTAACTCATTTGTCTGGGACCAACGAAATAAGGTGCACGCACAGTACTGAATAGTCCTAACACGTTTTAATATTTTAATATAATCCGCAAACAGTATCAAATTGCACCTATTATCCTGCACCACGTCATTCATATATAAAAAGAACAGAAGTGATCCTAGCACCGAGCCCTGCGGAACTCCATATTTGATTTCTATTCTTCTAGAGAAGGTGCTGGCAACGCGAACTTAGACGTGTCAATCAGTGAGATAGTCCCTTAACCAATTCAGCAACATTCTAGTTATTCCATAAGCTTTATGCTTTTTTAGAATGTTATGGTTGACTCTATCGAATGCTCTGAAAATATCGACGAAACCAGCAAGTACAGCATAATCTTTGTCTAGTGCTTTGGTTCAATCCTCGAATGTAGTAAGAAGGTTATATAAACACAAACGATTTTTTCTAAAACCGTTTTATAATGGGGTCAAAACATTTTGATTTTCTAAATGTTCTCTCAGGCGTGCAGTCACAATGCGCTCTATTAATTTAGAGATCTTCTGAAGTAGCGTTGCCGGTCTATAGTTTGCTGTATCTGAACGGCTACCAACTTTGTAAATGGGAGTAATCATCCCTGCTTTCCTTTGCGGTGGTATTTTCCCTGCATGCGGGCTGAGATTGAACAGGCGCGTGAGAGGAGCAGTCAGAGAAATGGGATACTTGTGAAGTATGGTCTGTAACAGTGGACTTATTTTCGTTTAGTTTACAAAGTTCCCGTCTAACCATTTTCTCGATGACAGTCATTTCATTTCATTTCCAAATGTGGCAAAATTTGGTAAAACTTGATATTCGATACAACACTTAGCAATAATGACAAGTGCGTAAAATGTTGCTAAAGCATCGGCGTTATCTTGGGCAGAATAAGACAATCCGTTGGGGGGTTTCTACGAAGAAGATGCCTGGTTTCAACCTTGATCGTTAAGTTACGACCTTGTAGGAAAGCATAGGATTCTTTTCTATTTTCTTAAGCAAGATTCATTGGAACTGCATGCGATCTCCACTTACAAGAGACGTGACGTGATTCCGTATTTTCTGTAACAAGATTCCTATGAGTTGTCCAGGTCTCCAATTTTATAGCGAACAAGTTCTTATTTCTACTCCGGATAACAAACTTGTAGTTGTGGTAACATTTTCGTTGTACATAACTCGAGTTTTCTTCAATTTTCGAATTCAGATAATTTATAAATGTTATGTAATACGATCCAGAATCCATGCAATCAAAGTCTTCAATGCGTTCCTCCAGCAGACTAATAGTTAAGGATTGAAAAATCATTTTGTGTAAAAAAATTGTCTGATCGCTCAGTCGTTCTGTGCTACTTACGTAATCGAACACAGACCCAGCGTATTCACTTTTTCTCAAAGCAGCCAGGTATTTTATGTTCTCTACCGCTGTTGGTTCAAACGTTAAAACTAGGTCAAGGTTTCGTGGTTGGTTAAGACCCCGTCTCCAAGTTGTTTAGTTGAACGATTTGGATAAGCTTCCGGAATTTATATTCAAACGACTGCATGGAGTGTTTACTTCTTCAATGCAAACACGGGAGATTAAAGTCGCCCATGATCAGTTATTGAGTAGTCTGACGACTTGATATGTACTGTAATAATTCAATTAATTTATCATTGTGTGAGTTTCGGAATGATGGCAGACGGTAAATGATGCCGATTGTGTATTCTTCTACATTGGCAATGCTCACTGAACACCCATCGTATCAGGAAGGCTGAGTTCAGGACGACCAAGTTCGTTACACTGCGTTAAAATCTCATTAAAGTAGACTGCAACTCCACCGCCGGATCTTAGGCAATCGCAACGGAGTAGTGACATGTTCGGAATCGAGAGCTCAGAGTCAGTCAAGTAGGGTTGGAACCTGGTCGCTTTGATAGCAATAAGATTGAGTGAAAGTCCGCCACTTTGTTAGTTAAACATTGAGCATTCGTATATCTATATACATTTGATCGTATCAATATTAGAGAGTGAGCGGTCATGTAATGTAGTTATTGGTCCGACTCGCGGTGTGCTGGTCCGTTTTCGCTTTTTGAGTAACATCTAAGCGAGCAGTATCGAGATTGCTATCAAGCTGCGACTGTGATGATTCTTTTGGTGGTAACAAAAGAGCACGCTTAGTCTTATGTCTGGTGGAAGTATTGCGCGGTACGATGTCCAATTGGTATTGATAGCAACAACCATATTTTTCATAGAATAGTGATCTTCAGAGGACTGGGATCATTGCCTTTGTAGTTGGAGGATCTGCATATTCTAAATGTGTCTACAATAATTGCATCACGAGTTCCAATGGCATCGGCAATGTATAGTCAATGCTTCAAATCATGTTGCTTCGAATCCGATGCTGATATAGCATCAGCATTTTCAGGAATACGTGAAGTAGACTTGTCTCGGCAAGTGGATTGACCATCCTTTTCCACCGGGGTATGTCAGTTTGGACTTAACAGGTCAAACCGGGACAAGCTATAAGTATATACGCGTTGAGAATGACTTATTCGATGTCCGCTTGAGTTCGCAATGTCACCCTTAATAGGCGAGGTCGATCTAAGTGTGGGGATTATTTATGCCGAGTTAAGCGCCTAATCGAAGTAGGTACTAAAGATTTCAAGCCCAAGTGTGCACAGAGCTTAGTCCATTCCTTGAGCTCATGTGCTTGTCTTGTTGAAAAATGTGTCTGTCGACTCCGGTACATTTGTGCAGATTACAGTGAGAGCGATATCGGTCTTATGTGAATGTTGTATGCAGTGTTTGGATTTACACTTTGCATCCGAAACCGTGGCAGCTTCGGGGTCATTCAAAAGAATACGGCTGTGCTAATAGCGATCGTTGGGTTTGGGTCGATTCCCGATCGGCAATTCTCGTTCACAAGCTTTACACACGCTGGTCACGCTTGTTCCGTGTCAGTGTCGGGTGAACAATCCTCACGGGCACAGCTAGATCGATCAATTTATTTGTCTGTGTGTTGAATCTCGTGACACAGTCATACATCTTATTAGACTGAATTGGGCTCAGAACTCAGAACTCAGAAAATTGTATGGTAGAAAAAGCATTAAGCTTAACAATAACCATAGGATGACAAGGTATATTGAACATATAAAAAATATAAAAAGTATAAAATATCTCGAAAATCAATAGGGACATTCGCATACCGCATGGTTCGTCATAAACTCATCGAGTTTGGAAGCGAAAACCTCAACAGATTCTGATCGTGTGATTTCTTCAGGCAAATAGTTCCAAGTGAAACAAATTCTTACCGAGAAAAAATTACGACGTATGATTCAAGATTCAAGATTCAAGATTCAAGATTTATGGTTGAAAAAGCAATTAACTTTACAATAACCACAGGGTGGAAATATAGGTACAAATGTAAATATATAAGTATAAATAAAATCAAAATCAATGGGACAATGATAGCTTATTAATAGTTTGGGGAAAAATACGGATTAGCTCTCATATAATCGTCAAGTTTTGATTTGAATATAGATAAGCTGTTTGAGCTTACCAAATCGGAAGGTAGGGAATTCCAAGCAAAGCACACACGTACGGAATAAAAATACCTGCGGCAGTTCCGTTTGGAATGTGGTATTTTCAACTTGCAACCATGGCCACGACTGTTGCTGGAAGTTCGAAGGTGGAATAATATATCCAGGGAGTGGGAAACAGTAGTAAGTATTTTGTACGCGAGGATGAGATCACCTCGCATTCTCCTTTGTGCCAGTGTCCTCATTTCCAGTAGTCCGAGTAGCCTGGCGAATGACATATTTTCGAGACCAATGACAACCTTAGAAGCTCTCCGGTATATGCGATCCAGGAGTAAGATGTCTTTTTGGAGCCATGGTGTCCAGGCTTGTGCGGCATAATCTAGAACCGAGTGTATGTATGTATTCATCATGAGAGGAAAACACCCCGGGGAAAAACGTCCAAATATCCGACGTAACATGCCGAGCAGCCGAGACGCGCTTTTGTAAACGGTTTCGCATTGTAGACCATTTTTCAAACTGCCGCAAATCCAGACACTTAGGTCCTTTTCTTTTTCAGTGTACTCCAGGTTAATGTCGCCGAGCTTGTATGGATAGGAAACGCCAAGGTCACGACCAATCTGAATCATCTTCCACTTTTGCATATTCAATGACAGTTTATTTTCAGATGACCAGTTGAACAAAGCAATCAAATCGTTTTGCAGCAAGATACAATCGTCAGCATTTCTGATTTGCCTCCATACTTTTATATCGTCAGCAAACAAAACCATCTTACTATCATTTGGTAGTGGTATATCGTTCATATAGACTAGAAACAGTATTGGTCCAAGCACTGAGCCTTGTGGAACTCCGCTAGTGACATCGATGTTCTTCGATAATAGGCCGTCCACACGAACTCGGATGTGTCTGTTGCTGAGGTAATCTCTTAGCAATTCGTATAGTCTTCCAACAACACCGTGTTTCTTTAGCTTGTTCAAGAGTAAATTGTGATCAACTCTGTCGAACGCTTTAGAAATGTCCAGGTAGCACGCATGAATACAGCCCCCGCATCTACAATCCTCGTCCAATCGTCTAAGCTTGTCAGCAAATTTGTTAGACAAGAGCGATTTCTGCGAAATCCATGTTGGGCAACTGCCAAAAGTTGATTCGTTTCCAAATGTCGCACGATTCCTGCGGTTATTATTCGCTCAAAAACTTTTGATACCGAAGACAGCAAGGTCACCGGCCTGTAATTTTTAGCATCAGAACGGCAACCACCTTTGTAAATGGGTATTATTTGTCCCAGTTTCAAGTCTTGTGGCACTACGCCAGCTTGGAGCAAATTATTAAACATGCAAGATAGAGGTTCAGATAGCTGTGCATGGCAGGTTTTGAGCAGCTTTGGAATTATCTCGTCTGGTCCTGGAGATTTCTTTACGTTTATTTTCGTAAGTACTGCGCTACCACCATCGGAGTAATCAATACTTCACTCAAGGTCGGTCGGTCAAGTGGAACGGCTGAATGTGTTGTGTTTGATCGACTAATAGGGTTGTCTGTTTTCAAACTCGAGATATCGTTTATACTTGAATGACACTGTTGTATAGGGTTCTTACAACGAACCTCGATGTTCGATCACAGAATAACATAGTGATTCGTGTTCAAGCACTGTTTCAAGGCTCACTGAACCTAATTTTACTGTCTTCATCTGATGACGGCAAACAGCCAGAAACCGGTAGTAGAGTGTAATTTCGAGGGATACGAGCAACACATCACTTTGGTGATTTCGTTATTTAACAAATATTTTCCACGCTAACTCGTTAACTTCAAAAGATAGAACGCAGAATCGGGTATCAAAATGCGATCAGTGCGATCTTTGTGAAGATTGCAAAAACCGTAGGATAGTTGGTGGTGAGAAAAACTTTGCGCGCGTTTGCAAACTGATAAAGTTACGTCGAATCGAGAGACACACAGAGTTCTTAAAATGGTATTAACCGGAGCTGATTCAGCAAATGATATGACTAAAATTGTTAGAGCAACAAAAATGTGACCGCGTAGTTAGAACAAGAACAGAAATTTTACACAGTGACATGAATTGTTGACAAAATGAGACGAATTTTTGATAAGTAATTGTTTGATGGCTATTGTTTACTAATCCTTTCCTTAGAATTTCGAAAGGAATCCTTAACACGTAGGATGTTGCTCGTGAGTGCTTTCCACTATAATCTAGTTCAAGAAGTCGGATTGACAGATTTAAAATACGATTCCTCTGAATATTATTGATGAAAAATTCGCTTTGACGAGCGCAATTACAAGTATTTATTGCGGAACAATATAGCCTGGATACTTGATCTGTTTAATACTAAGAAATTATCTAAATCGGCTCAAAACATGTTCAGATTGATTGAAGTGTTAAGTTTGAAAAGGCTTATATATAAAGGATTAAATTTGTGATGCTTCGCAATAATTATGTTATTGCGTTGGTAAATCATAGCTTGGGAACCAAACTGTTATACCGTATTTGCCGGTGTATAAGTCGACCTTTTTCGATCAAAAATCGACCTAAAAAAATCGACCTCGACTTATACACCGAGTCATGAAATTCAACTTCTTATTCATCCCTTCAAATATGATGGTAATTACTACACTCTTCACAAAAAGTAATTAGAAGGACACATTATGCGTTATCGTACATGGAAGTCGATCCAGACATCCATACTTCCGGAATTTTCTCACCCAGAGGCCGACAAACGCCCTTGTCACTGCAAGAAAGTCAGTAATAGCGTTTCGGCTCAGGCCAACAACTTCTCACATCCCGATGGCTCGGTAGCCAAGGCCGTTTCTCATGCATCTCATTGTGCGTGGGTGTGCGTCCGTCAAGCTCATCAAACAGCGACAATCTGAATCACTATAAAACGCTCGTCGCATTGACACGCAGCCTCAGCAACAATTTCAAATATTTTCCACAGACAGACAAGCGCAGTCATCAAATTCCAACAGATAACTACGTAAACATTCAATCATTATACTTACCCATGTCTAAACGAATGAAATACTCTGCGAAGTTCAAACAGCAAGTTGTAAACTTTGCCGAAGAAACTAACAACTGTGCTGCCTCAAGAAAGTTTGGCGTAAATGAGAAACTCGTAAGAGATTGGAAGCGCAATACTACACAGCTAGCAGTGATGCCAAGAAAAAAATGTGCTAATAGAGGAAAAAGCTGCCAGTGGCCAGCACTTGAACAAGAACTTGCATGCTGGGTCGAGGAGCAACGAAAGTGTGGATTCGTCGTCACAAGAAATATAATTCGTCTGCGAGGTTTGGCTTGTGCCAAACAAAGCAAGATTACCGATTTCAAAGGAACTATAAGTTGGTGTTCACGATTTTTAAAGAGAAATGACCTTGTGCTACGACAAAGAACTAAACTTGGTCAGAAACTGCCTGAAGATTTAGAGGAAAAGATAACTCTCTTTCAATCCGTCGTAATCAAAATGAGAAAAAAAGAACAATATGACTTATCGCAAATTGGAAATATGGACGAAACACCGGTATGGTTTGATATGCCTACATCGAAAACTGTATCTGCCAAAGGTGAAAAAACTGTTCTCGTGAGAACAACAGGCCACGAAAAGTCTAGATTCACTGTTGTTCTTTCCTGCTTAGCTGACGGTACAAAGCTGAAGCCGATGGTCGTTTTTAAGAGAAAAACTCTACCGAAAGGACAGTTCTCTTCTGGTGTAGTAATTCACAATCATCCAAAAGGATGGATGGATGAGGTGGGAATCAAGATCTGGATAGAAAAAGTATGGAACTCTTGACCTGGAGGAATGCTAAAGAAGAAAAGTCTTCTCGTATGGGATTCTTTCAAACCCCATCTAATGGACTCCGTCAAAAGAAAACTTAAATGCAACAACACTGATGTCGCCGTTATTCCTGGTGGACTAACAAGTGTTTTGCAGCCACTTGATGTTTCTTTGAACAAGCCGTTCAAAGACAGATTACGAGGAAATTGGAGTAATTGGATGATAGAAGGCGAGAAGCAGTTTACTAAAGGGGGAGCCATGAAAGCACCATCGTCAGAAATAATAACAGAATGGATTAAACAATCGTGGGATGATATTTCGCTGTCTACTGTGGAACGCTCCTTTAAGAAATGCTGCATTTCCAACGCTCTCGATGGGACCGAAGACGACCTTATCTGGGAAGAGCAGGAGGAAACTGAGGATAGAGAAGACCAAGAAGATGCCCTTTATGACGACAGACTAAACGAAAATGAATGGAACGAGCTTCTTGGATACGGTGAAGATGGAGACGGTGACGACGATGAAGATGGTGACGATGAAGACGGATTTTGAACTCTATGTAAGCACTTTATAATTCTAATTTACGGTATTGTTTCTTAGCAAAAAATAAACCGCTTTCTAAGAGTGTTCATTGTTGTTAGTCTCTCTCGGCGCGTAATATCACAGAGTTAAAAAGTTAATAGTATTAAAAATGGCGTATAGATCGCTCGCTACAAACTCGCGAATTTGAACACATTTAGTCAATAAATTTCGCATATTTCTGGTTGAATTTTAAAGTTTAAGATAATGAAACAATTGAGCTCGACTTATACAAAGGATATATCAGAAAATCGAAAATTTCCGTCGAATTTTAGGGGGTCGACTTATACAACGAGTCGACTTATACACCGGCAAATACGGTACTTCAGGCATCAAACTATTCTTCTGGATTGCATGTGACCTTATGAGGCCAAGCCAGGACAACTCGCAATAAAGGGAGTATGTATCACCAAGGGAAAAGTTACAAATTGTTTTCTATCAAACAGCTTGTTGAGTAAACGTATGTGAGATTATCAGTGTTTCGTATTTTGTTGAATTTTGAGTTCAAATTATAAAGCCAATGTGTTTTACTCAGGTACTTCCATCGCGTCCAGAATGTAAAGTATTGATAGTTCGCTGAGCTTCCCCAGTAGGTTGCTCACATTTTACCGACGAATTAAATAGCTTCGGTTGTATGAATTTTGCAAACAATAAAAAATCAAATTTTACGACATTTTTACCAGATTTTCATCGAGCTCATGTTGCGATTTCTCATCGGCATCTGTGGAATAACAGGCAACCAGTTGTTCCGTACACAACCAACAACCGCAAGCATAGTTTCGGACATCGCGTTGAGCAATGTCATGGTTCAATAAAATCTCATAAATGGCAGCCATTTATATCATATTGTCAATAATTCCCATGATTGTTACTGTATATCGCTTAAAGTATATCAAGCAATATTAAATTATTCATTTATTCTTACTACTGATCACAACAAGTAATGTAATGATTTAAATTTCATCACACAGCACAACGAGTGAAATTCGACATCGGCATTCTGAGAATCACGTAAATTTTGCTTACGAAACGGATGATACGGAACCGCCAACGGGTATCACGGAAGATGTGACCATAGAACAATTGTCTGAGCACGAGGAAAATATTTTCCAAGGCGACGCTGATCACTACAGTTGTTGGCAAAGCTGTAAACGGGGATTGAGATGTAAGTGTTGCAGATTGATAATCCATCAAAGGATGTTATCGTGTCGACTTTACTACCGTTTTTCATTTTAAAACACTCTCCGAATCATTTTTAAAAGATCCGTGTTACTAGGTTCTCTTTCTTGTGTATATCCTACATCCTCCGTACTTACTAAACTTTGTTGCTGCGATAGTGTTATGGGACGGTTTTGCTTGTAAAATCCGAATACTGGTTGATTTGAAATAAATTCGTAATCATTTTCCTCTAGCTTGGAATAGATGACAAAAATTTGGCTATTTGTTCTTTACGATAGACGGATTTTTATATGCTGTGCCTAACTCATCAATGGGGTTATTTTAGCACGTGATATGGGAATCGATAGCTCTGATATATGATCCATTCCAACTAAAAACGTTTTCAAGCGACTTGTTAAAAGTTTGAGTGAGACGAACTTTCTTACGTTGGAAAGTTTTAGGCGCAAGATCAGTTGAGACTGAACTCATGTGGAGTTTTATATTATGTTACGCAGTACGTTGTCAAATTTTATCAGTTTAAACGATTGTACTTACAAAACATTCCATTAAAAATTTGCTACTTTTACACCAGTAGGATTTTTAGTTCTCACAATCTCAGATTTGAAGTGATTTTTTTTTATCTGAAGCGAAGAAAATATTACTTTACATGGTTGTATTCTTGTTTGATTGATTTACTAAAGCTTGAGTGATTCGGCAAAATCTTTGACACGTATCTCTCAGTAAATCAGTCATGTAAAGAAGTTGCACCATAAAATTGACCCTTTGGCTGAGTAGCAAAGTTCGTTGACACGAAAAATCTATTTCTACATGCATTAAACAGTCATGTCCAAGCTGGTAGGGAGCAGATACAGCTCTTGGCCGCTGAACGCAGATCACGCCGCCGGCGTGCAAATGACGCCGATCGACCAAGTACTGATCATCTCTGTGAGCGATGCGGGTAAGAATGTCACTCCCGAATCGGACTGTTTCGTCATTTTAAATGCTGCAGGGCAATAGATCATCATGGCTTGTGATGTACATCCATGGTGGATGTCGAATGTGGAAGCCACTGTCGTGACTAATGGCTCAGGCTCTCACAAATGTGGACAGAATTAACCCACTTGCTTGAAAATAACCCGAATTTGCATGCATTTCCATCACACAAACACATGACCGGTTTAGTGATGTTTGTATTCATTAGGCAAGGATAATACGACCAAGATCCGCATGCCCTAAACCATGGATAAACGGCAAACAAAGTTTGAAATTGTGAGCCGCTGTTGGATAAGGCTGTCATGACGAACGTGTGCAATCTCATTTTATTACAAACATTTGGATGTGGTCACATCTCATGGGCTTTCACGCAAAATCCACATTTTGCATCCATTTCCATCACACAAACACACATCATGACCAGTACAAACTGAGCGCAAAGTTTAAGCTCCGGTTACCAGAAATCATTCTATTCATTAGACAATCCATGTCTACATCACACCGGCAGGATGCGTTTCAAGCAACATACCCCAATCATATCCAGATGAAAAGGGGTATCAAAAATAATTGGCGAAGAAAATGCGAAAACAAAACGCCATGTCCGGAGGCTAGAATGGTGTTGCTTTTAAAGGTTTTTCGCTAAAAAATCAGAAGACAAATGCCTAACCCAATGGCTACAACGATCTGGCTAGAAATAAGTTCTTTAGACATCTAAAATTATTGGATGTAAATCCTACTTGTTCTATAATAAGATCCCTATAAAATAACTAATCGCTGAATAACATGGGTAGATTTAGCACAATCCTGCCAGTGACTCATTTGTCTTAAATACACGATTATACAGTTATGGAAATTCTCCGTGTTGTCTTTGCTTTCTATGTGTCACCGAAATGAATGTAGGTCAAACTTGTAAGTTCCTCGCATAGGTAAATCCATCATTCAGCGAAATTAGTTACGTTTGACGTTAAATTATGCTTCGACGGTTTTCCAGATTGAAAGGCCCTTTTTGATCCATTGATTTAGCGAAGAGATTGAATCAATTCACAAACATCCATGTACAGTTTATAACCTCAGACAGAATAGGTCACACCTTACCACAGTAGCAATAAATGTTTCAAATTTAAGTAAAACAGTAGCGTGATTGCAGGGATTTATAGCGACTCACGTAAATTCGAATATTTATTTTGATTAATAAAAACACAGAATAATAAAAAATGTTTTATGTGTTTGGTGATGAGTTAGAAAAAACCCTAGTGTGTGACACCGTCAATGGATATTCATCAAAAAGCCAAAACACCCAACGTTAAATTCCTGGAGTCCGTTGGAGCAACAATTGATTTTATGGGACTGCTTTTTAATATAATGAAACGGTATAAAACTGTGATTCCTATCATAATGGTCTGTTATTAACAATGTAGTTATTCTATTTTCCGATTATGTAAAGAACGCAGATAAACATTTTATTCCGCTCCTTAACACGCGGAAACCGGTCATGCTTGTACGATTTAACAACGCGGGTAAGATGAAGCACTGAGTTAAAACAAGCGTTTTCACCAACAAATTTCCACCTCAAAACGTGAGTAAATCTTTTGGGAAAACTTATTGTTTCCCGCGTAAATTGATACACTGAAAGGTTTCGTACGAAGAGCGCAAAAGAACGAAAAGTGGAGATAATTAAATGTAAGGAAATTTGGTGTCACTTCAGCTTACAAAAGTTTAACAAAAAATTCAACAGCATATTCGGTGTTTTAAACAAACATTTAGAAAGAGGGTCTGGATTAGTATACACGAATGCAGTGAATAAAAATAATCCACTCACAAAAACTCCAGGAAATATATTGAAAAAATAAAAGAATAATATGGTTGAGATAGATTCGGATTTCCAGTCACAGTTTAAAATCCAAAACAGATGTGGTTTGGTCTACTAGCGTTGTGTTTGACGAGCAATCTTTATCGTGCAAGATATTTATATCATGTCTTTCAGTGTTCGTTTGAACAATACCAAATATGTTGAAAATCATATTGATCGGATTAAGCTTACACTTTATCCGTTGGGAGACCTGGCAGGGAGAGAAGATCGGTTGGTCGACCACAGCAGACGTTGCTGGCCTCTAAACGACAGGTCCTCAGATAAATCTACTCAATTGTGCCATTCTGGAGAAGAAAGAAAGTACAATTGGTCGAATGGCGGATGGTAGCATATGCCGTAATGTGTTAGACCACAATTGTGATGGCCTTGGGTTCGAATCAGTCCCGAGACCGAGGATATACACTGCTGATGTGCTCAAATAAGAGAAAAATTCAAATCAAGTGTTTCCAGCATGGACTCACACCAATTCAACCAAATTTTAAAAAAAATATTCAGTGGTGGACTTTTAATTTTGTAATTAGATCTATATTCAAATGTCTGGGTTATTAAATCAAATCATTACTCAATTTCACTTTATGTGGTCTTGCTCTCTTGTTGGCAATCCCTGTAGGCTAAACTCATTCTCTTTATGATATAATGTGCTTCTTGAAAAAAAGTTTAACATTTGAACCGCTTTGATTGAAAATGCGATAAACCTCTACAACTCTAACCACAGCTCTATGGGCCACTCGAGAAACTGAGGATCTGACGGGCAATCGGGAGCGCTATATCAACACGACGCTGAGAGAACTCATCCTCTACATCCTATTCTTGATCACGCTCATGATCAGTGAGTCTAACCTTCCGCTTCGATCAGTCTCCATGGCACGAATCAATCATATTTTAAATTGTTTTCTATATGAAAGACAAATGTAATGGAATTATGTATGGTTTTATCTTTCATTTCGTCAATTTGTGCTATATCCATGGCATGATTGTAGCATCAATGCTGTCGATTTGCGAGGATACAATGATAAATAAATTGTTACCAATTTTCAGAAAGTAAATCTTTCATTAAAGTAATGTGTTGCTAACATCATCCGCTACCATTCTTCGGCTGCATTCCGTCATCAAGTGGAGACAGTAAGATTAGATTCAGCGAGCATTTATTCTTTCGGGCTACTGAGTCCAATACGCTGGATTTTTTAATGTTTCATTAACAGGTGATAATGCAGCAATAGAGGAAAATATTCTCAGCTCAGGATGTGGATGGTGTTCACCTTGTGTTCGCCGAGCTTGTGTAGTTGTTCTTGGACGTTTCGTCGTCAGGCTAGATGACATCATCAGCAAAACTTCTTTCGAAGCGTATTGTAGTTGGAAATCGTTGGTTATTATACTGTTTGCCTGTCCGTTCACGGTCACTCCCGCGTATTGGTCGAGTTCATGTTATGCCTTCTCCGTGAGCGGTTTCTCATTGGTCCATATGTTGCAGCCAGTTGGAGATGCTGGTTAATTGAATTTGTTGTTGAGTGCCACGCTTCCAGGAATTCTCGCGCCCGTCGGTCGTTTCCTCTGGCTAATATTCTTGTGCGGTCCCAGTCGAACTGATGCCCAAATTGATCAACAGGTATTGAAATCAGTGAATTCCGGTTATGTCTGCGTACGACAAACTGGTGTTCATATAATCTTGTGCTGAGTTTGTGACCCGTTTGTCCGACGTAGTTCTTTTCACAGTCTCTGCATGAAATCTTGTAGACGATATTCTACTGTTTTTCTTTTGCCACTTTATCTTTCGTGTTGTTGAAGTGGTTGCGAAGTGTTGATGCTGGTTTAGGCGCGATGTCGATTCCAAGGTGATAATACACCTGTTTAAATTATCAGGTGACTTGAGGTCAAATCGCGTTGTCCTCACCTCAAGGACACTCGATAAAACGTTGCCAACCTCACCACCGAGTTTACTGTTCATTTATCGATCGTGATGTGATGCATCTCAACGTTAATCATGGAATCCCACAGCAAAAATAATACTTTTAATCATATGACAAGGAACAAGATATACGCCCAGCTTTGATAGTCACATCCCGTATTCAAAACAAAATCCTCAGCTTGTCTGTCACTATTGTATCTTCAATTTGATTTGTCATATGATTTTGTGCTATCCGGTACCATTTGAGGCCTCTTTTGACCGACAACAACTAATTACATACTGATGATAGCTGATGAGTGTCTCCGCGTGCTGCTGATTACTGATAAGTTTTCACTCGAACCATGTTCAAGCAATTTTTCTATGACGTAGAAATCACTGTCGTCGGTCTTGTTGACGTTTTCTACTTAGGTGTTGTAGCAAATGGTCTTATTGTTCGTTTCATCCGAAAGCTTTGAATAGCAATCTTCACCAGTACACTGTATGACTGAACAATCTGACATTTATCCATTTGACAAGGCGATTATTTTTCTCGACTGTTCTGCGAAACCGTTTTACTCATGGGTGTGTTGTGAATTTCTGATTATGCACATTTTCTCAAATTTGATGATACTTCGTGGTTCGAAAATAATCTTTGAGAAAATGAATAAACACACAACTGTGATCACTGGAATATGAGCTTGGTTACCGTAATTTTTCCTCAATAATTTCGCAGAAAAATCAGTGGCGTTTTATAATGATGGTCTGTTTATAAGTTGATATTAGGGACCACTTGCTCCTGGAAGCTTAATTCGAAAGCATTATTTGAGATGTGATCTTAAAACTTGAAGGTACATGCGTGACTTCCCGATCACACAGACGTCATGTAAACTTTGTCTAAGTATTGCTCATCGCTATGAATGCGTTGGAGTCAGTGCTACTCGGAATATGCATGGGACACCGTTGTAGTATTGAAAAAATCGTGGGCTTGTGGTGTGTTTTCATGTTTAAAATTGACAAAAGATTCAATACCGAGAAACACACGTTGACATGACTTCATCTAGAATTTAATGCCCATCAAGATCTACAAGACAAGTTGCCGAGTCCCTATGTTCCTCCAGGAACTCAAGGGATTAAGTCATTAAGTCAAAATCTACAGTGGGCGATTACGTTTGTATCCCATTTGTTCCATGGACGCTGCACGCATTATTGAGCATATTTTCCACCGACCTTATATGATCTTATATGTGCTAATTTCTCGCAATAGTGGATGAAACAGGATCTAATTTCGCTCACAAGAAACAATCCAAGTTTGTGACTACTCATCAGTACCAAATCCTTCGAAATATTCACAGTTTTGATCACAATGGTCCACAGTTGAATTACTGATCGCGAGTCTTATTCGAGCTAATCAGCTCTACCTCCGGTGGGATTCGAAACCACGACCATCACGGTTGTAGTCCCACGCCTTACTGCCTTACCGTCGCGAATAAGCATTTCTGAATGTTTCTCGACATTTGAGTAGCGGCAGATACTCGTTCGTATTAAACCGCGTTAAGTTTGTTTGAACGAAGGACGCTAGTACAATGAATAGAATGATCGACAAAGGGAATGCAGTAAGAAAGTCAAATGTTTATGAAATGTGAGATAAATAACTATGGGGGTGTGTTTGGATGAGACCAGCGGAAGTTATTAGTTTCAAGCAGTGTTTTTCCAGCCTATTTCGGCCGATGTCAACCACGGTTGTACAACGTGCTAATTTTATACATCGCAACTCTCCGATTTGTTGGAAACATTATTCCTACAACGAACAAAACGTTATGCAGGATGTGGCCATCATGATTTATATTGTGCAACCGACATCCGCACAAAACGTTGCAGTGATGATCTCAAACCTAATCACACTGCTCTTCCAATGGTAATCATACCCCCACAGACACAATTATTGGTACCATGCTTGTTGTGTTCACAATAATCTAAACGACGAATTCATGCCTCGGTTCGCGTGAAAATTATAAAGCCAGACGCGGACCTACCTCTAGATCCTCTAAATCCGAAGTCAGCGACAATTTTGGGGATACGTGCACTATTTTTCTCGAATACCTTAGCTCGACATTTGGTGGATCCACCATGCATGGCGTTATTTGAAACGTAATCCGACTAAACATTGAGCAGGTATGGAGGGCATAAGAGGCGGAAGGTAATCATGAGCTTGCGGATGATATACAGAACAGACCCCTCCGGCAAGCCGCAAAAGCTTCAAGCCTCGAAGAGTCCGACGATGGTATTCGCGAATCAGTATTCATTCGGTTTAACTGGAATTTCATGAGAACGATTCAAGCGACAGCATCTTTGAATGTAGATGATGGAGAAGATGGACAACGTCAGCCGCTATGCAACGATATGCATTTGGTCAAGGACCGTTAACGAAGTTCCACGTGGTCAGGGACAAATCAGATCGAAGTGACAACCGGGACACAAATGTTCTAAGTCGGTGTTGTGGTTAGGTGATTTGCTTTTATAAGATTCGAGCGTGTTTCGTTTTCATCATGTGTCCATAAACACGTTTGACCGATCGGCGATCTCCTGTGTTGTGAGATTGGTGTGCAAAAGCGTTTAGCGTTAGACGGGTTGACATCGGGAATGAATTTGGACAAAATTCTCAAGCAAAAGAGAATCACATCGGATGAGGTGGTTCATGTTTATCGAATGTCCTGGACCATGTTGAAATAGACTTTAATTTACAAATGTTTTGGATTGTTCGCATTTTTATCCACTAAACCTTGTATTCTTGTTCAAGTGAATTTTTTGTATTTCTTCTCAATTTCATTCCAGTCGCGTTTGTGCCGATCAGTGACCAGACGTACCTTTTAACAAACATGATGGAAAATACGTTCATGACGGCGTCCGTGCAAGGAGAAGATCTGACATTGCAAACCATCTCGAACTTGGACGATTTATGGAAGGTATTAAATTTTATTTTGCTCCTTAATAAACAGCTTCAATTCGAGTTAGATGGTAATCGGTGTACGTCAGATATTTTATTCTATTTCGACGTAACTACTTGATCTAAAAGTGGCTACAGTGAAGAAGTGGAGTCTACTAACTGATGAAGCACATATAATGCTCTTGGCTGCTGAACGTAGGTCACGCAGACGGCGCGCAAATGCGGCAGATTGGCGAAGTACTAGCCATCACCGTGAGCACTACGAGAAGTATTGTTCCCCCGGTTCGAAATATTAGGTCATTTAACCGTCAGGTTGCATAGACTCGTCATGCATCCATAGTTCTGATGAGGGTTAACAGAACCCGGTGATGTTTACGTAGAACCCTGGAAGAAGATCTAAATATGACATCAGAATTGTGGGTAAAGTTGAATTGTCCTTCTCGCACACATTTATTCCATAAAATTAATGAGTTATGAAAACACTGATTGGCTTCGACGACGTTTTTGAGTAACTAAATTGTATTATATAAGGTAAAAACGTAGTAAAATAGTATAGTGTTCATGTGAAATCAAATACAACAGCTCACTGTTTGCGTACTTAATGATTTTCTGCATTGCGTATAAACCTAGACCATAAACGTAAGACATGAATCGAAGATGAATGTATTCCATTCAGGGCAACTTGAACAGTTCGTGGATGGATAATGCAACTGCTTTGAATCTGGGCTGCTGTGCATGTTAACATTAATATGACAGCGTCGTCCAAACGGACTGGGTCGTGTATCGAATGGAAAACGGTTAGCTACAAAAAGATATACTCTGCAAAGTGCAAGAATACGGCCTTTGAGTAGGCCGCACTTGTGGTACATAGAGGGTTAGACACGTGATTTGAGAGCTCATGGCATTGACTTGAAGAGTTAGGGAGAATTTGCTTTTGAGTGTTCACTTTGCAGGCACTGTGTAAATTGTTATTTCCAAGCAGTCGACGATCAAATGCCACTCTCATCGGTTGCTGATCGAATTATTGAGGCCGTGTAAAGTAGACTAGCGATACGTGCGAATCACTAGATTTCAAATGATATGTAGATCACAAACATTCTAGCAAAACACAAAAGCACGAAGCGCCAAAAATGACGACGACGACAATCGCGAACGTGTAATAATACGAGTTTCGGAAGGATTGCATTGGGATAGTTTGAGCGACCATATCCTCAAAAACATGGAGAGATGGACAACATCAACCGCTATTGAATGACCTGCAATTCGTCGAGGTTGGTCAAACGAGAACAGCGAGTGGTTGGGGTTTAAATTGAACCGGTTCACATGAAATTAATTGACAAATCTGTTCGACGGCAAACGTGTTTTTGGACAGTGTTACGGTTTCTTGGTATGCTTGCATGAGACATTTCGTGTGCGCGATTGACCAATCAGCTTTACGTTGTGGTATGGGATTCGCGTGGGATCGCGATTAAAGTTGAATAAGTGGATCTCGGTGATGAATAGCGACGCAATGTCCCATGGGATGTGAAACGCGGAAGGTAACGTGGATATTGCCAGATAGATGACCCGTGATAAGTGGCTAGATGTTAGCTCGCTACCACGTGTGGACTTGAAATGACCCGACACAATTTTTTCCGGTTTGCCCTCTTCCGCTGCACTATTACTACTTATCCCAGACTGTAAAGTCACTTGTGATGTACATCCATGGCCAATATTGACCGAAAGAGACTGCAAAAAACAAACCGAATGCCTTGTGGTGATTTGAATAATTGTCGGGGGCTAATGGAATGATTTGTTCCACTAAACGATTATGGCGTCATCATCAAATCTCAACGTCGATCAGGGATTGGATGTTGCGTGTTGTGTGTTCGCTCAGCTGACGATGTCATCTAGCTTGATGACGAAACGTCCTACTGTTACAATGCCAGCTCAGCGAACACAAAACGTCGATCACCAATTGGGGCTTCATTGCTCAAGTCAGATCAATTGATCCGAAAAACAAGTTTGATTACTCTTCATGCGCCAAAATGTATTAGACACATTTCGGAATAGGTTGGGCGATGATACCAGGTTCATCAAAGACCAAACATAGTTCCCTGTTTAAAAGCCTATCACGTGATCTGCATAGGCAACTGGTCTGTAGATATAACGTTAACCAGGTCACCGCAGCGTTTCGCACATAACTGTTGATTACATCCCAATTCAAACCTGAGGTCAAGTTATCCAACGATAATCGCTTTTTACACGAATCCCACAACACAACGTGAAACTGATTGGCCAATCGCGTTTATATTGCGCACACAAACCACTAGGCAAACCAAGTAAGAACAACAGTGACAGAAACTTATCCACTGTTTTAACCCTTTCAGGACGGATGTAACCTTTTGGTTACATGATCTTCGCAAGTCATTTTAAGCTAATTCTAACTGAATTTTCCGAATTTTTTTTGCACGGGGGCATACAGAATTTTGTCAACTGCAGGGTTGTTTTCTTCTTTGCTCGCAATCATCATTGGCTTGTCCACAGTGAATGAGAAAGTATGTGCTGGTACGGGTTTCGAACGTATCCTCACAATTCACAGTTTTGTGAGCGGAATAAAAATCGTGTGAAAGTCTCAGTTATTATAAATTTTCTCCAGTATAAACTTAGTCATGCCTACAAAGACATTATGTAAAAAAATTGGAATAAATCAGAAAATCTTCGAAATGCGTTGCGTTTAATTAGATGTAACCTTTATGTTACATCCGGCAGAAGTCACCAAAATCGTACACTGGTGACTTATGTCGGATGTAACCAATTGGCTACATTTTGTTATTTTCTCAATTATGTAAATATCACAAACTTTTAATATTATTTGTGTTATTTCACCCGTGGGCAACTCATTTCCGAAGGAAAATATTTTATTTTGGGTTAGAAAATAATTCAGGCATGAAAGGGTTAAGACTCACTGAACCTAATCTTACTGTCTCCACCTGATGACGGCTAACAGACAGAAACTGGTAGTGGTGTGTAAGTGCAGGGATGTGAGCAACACATTACTTTGGTCATCCATAAGCGCCTCGAGTGCTTTGTGATTCTGTGTTTGAACATCGTGGTTCGTTGTACGAACCCTATGCAAAAGTGACATTCAAGAATAACTTTGTTTACCACTTTTCCACTGTTTCAACGCTCACTAACCTGATCTTACTCTCTCCACCTAACGACGTCAAACAGCCAGAAATTGGTAGTGGAGTGTAAGTGAGGGGATGTGAGCAACACATTACTATGTTTGTCCCAGTTGTCACTCCGATCTGATTGGATAATCGATTTCAAGCGAACCGGTTCTATTTATGCCATAACCACATTGTTCTCGTTTGTATAACTTCGGCGATTTGCAGATCATTCAATAGCGGCTGATGTTGTCCATCTGTTGATGTTTACGAGGATATGGTCGCTCAAACCATTCCTAAGCAATCCTTTCGAATCCCAAATTATTACCGGTTCACGATTGTCGTCGTCGGTCTTCTCAATGCTTCCTGCCCTTTTATCGTGCCGGAGTGTGGTGTCCTAAATATCATCCAACTCTCGTGATTAGTACAAAACCCAAGTACTAATTACTCAAATGCTTAACACTGAAAAACCTTTTATGCTATTAGTCACGATGGACTAACTAAACCCAGCACTATGCGTAGCAAGAACAAAGACAGACATTTCAGGCAAAGATCTTTACTGTTTGTGATCGAAAGGCAGATTAGGCGGTGGTTCGTCTGTATTTATACACTATTTCTGACGAAAAGCAATATGACCAACAATTAGATCAATTGAGAATTAAACAGTTTCAAAGGTTTTTTTAGGAAAATAATAATAATTCCTCAAGAATTAGCAATCATCACTATTACACTCAGACCCTTACAATACGGCATGTGGCCATACGATAAGGTTTAATATTTCTTTCGAATATGTATGTTCAACATTAACTTTATAATGATGTTTTGTTCGTTTGAGCTTTTTCGGATATAGGTCAAAGTTTAGTCATGAAAATAGCCAGTTTAACTTCGTTGTTTCCATATGCTGTAAAGCTTAATCTCGAAGCTATGTTATCAATGGGGGTTCAACGGCTGACACAAACTGTTTGTTATTATTGCAACCTATTTTAAGGGTCTAAATTATGTTGATCGTATCCAGATAGCGTTTCCACCACGTTACCCCCTTTTTCCGACAAGCCGTCTAATTCGTGACGATTTACGCGCCAAAGAAAACGCATCAAGGGCTAACCACCCAGGATTTTCACAAGACAACGCAACGCGGTCGAGCGTATATTGCGCCCATGACATGAATCACACACACAAGGAATTCATATATGAGAATCATCCCATTACAGAGGACACCTGAAAGTGCCTGCATCATTTGTCACTTCGACCAGCCCTCGACCGACCAAGATGAATTTCATACTCAGATGCTGTTGTCGGCTATTTGGTGTTCCGTGTTAGAAAGCGGTGTTCTCCTGTGCACCCGAGTGATCGTACTTTAAATTTTTTCCCACTGCGCTTCACGCCCTCTAATTTATGAGCGAAAATGGGCTTAATAGACTAATTTTAATCGGACCACTACGGAGTGTTTCGTTTTTCATGATTTGTATACTCATGAATTATGAAGAAATTCTATAACGGTCTGACCTGAAAATTTGCGAGGAAAAAAGATTAGCATTCAACCTCGCCATATCTAGAGCTAATCTAGAGATTTCTTATATGATGGAGAAAAAAAGACAAATAAAAGCATGAATGGCCTTTTTGTTTTTGCGAGAAATAACCCAGCTACGAAAATGGGTGCATTCAGTGGAACGAGACAAAAGCCTGATTATATTTTCGCATTTATCAAATTCTCTCTTTTATCAGCAAACTTGATGTGCTCTACAATAAAAATAGAAAAGTTTGAAACGCTGAAAAAAGCTTAAATACCTTTGGGAAACGGTAGAAAATTTGACCTATGAAGTTAAATTATTTGAACAGAAGAAGACCGAAAAATACGAATTTTTATGGCGTTTCACAACATGCAACACTTTGAGTAACTTAACAATGCAAATTTAGAAATGTAAGCACACTTTCAAGAAGACTAAGTAATTTTCATTCGGAGCCGCTCGATGGTCGATCATCTTACTTTTTCAAATAAAGTTCGCTTCACTGCGGGCGCTGCCGGAGAGAGATCGTTCTCTTCGAAACAGATTGTTTTAGCCACGCTCCGCAGCATGGAGAATCTTCGAGCATCAGTCGAAAGAGGTCAACAAAATATTTTAATGCAATTGTAATTATTTATCAACATTTCCACCACATTAACCATAAGTCATTAACGCTAGCTGTAAGAAAATTCTTTTCAATATTCCACACCTGTTGTCACTGTTTAGTTAAGAGGTTTTATCTAAAGTCTGAACTGCTATTGAACTTGAAGAACACCTTAAGCATGTGAATGTTGTTATAGTGTAATAGTTCAGGATACAAATTCATTCATACACCATTTATTCCGTTTAAATAATGCCGTTATATCCCAATTTCCGGTTTAGTGACTAAAGGTCTGAAGGCCATGTAATTTTGTTCACAATTTCACCATTTAAAACTATCGGAACGCTAACAATATCGTTTCTAAACAAAGAGTGAGTGTATCATGGTGGAGTTTACTTCATCACGAACGTCTATTTTCGATAGTGGCCAATCGCAATTAATTCATAATATGATTGCTGTTGTTGGCCTCCTTCGGTTGATGTCGACCATGGATGTACATCACAATCGCGTGAATGTTCATGTTCTGTAGCTTTTGGAATGACTAAAAAATCTGATTCGGGAGGAACAATCTCTCCCACAGCGCTGGCAACGAAAGTCAGATCTCGGTTGTATTGCATCAGTTGCACACTGGCGGCGTGATCTGCGTTCAGCAGCCAAGAGCTGTATCTGCTCCTCCTCAGCTTGCAGACAACGCTTTACATAATGCCTCCAATGTAAGCGGTAAAGAACAAGTTCTTCCCAACTCGCCGGGTCGATGCCAAGAGCTTTCACATCTCTTTTACAAACGTCTTTGTACCGCAAGTGCGGTTATAGATTAATATTCTCCCAACAGTTTACCGATAATGATCAACTATATATCATTGTATCATTAGGTGATAAACGGGCCCATCATGGAAGCTTGGTATGACAATCGATGGTACAATGGCCAACTCATGTGGAACCGTAGTGATCGCTTGTCGGTGCGTTATGACAATCCGTTGATTGGAATCCCGCGCATTCGCCAAGTAAGAATGTCAAACGCATCCTGTGTGGTACCGAACGATTTCAAAGCGGATATCAAGGAGTGTTACGCTCATTACAAACGCAGCTCGGAAGATAGGACAGCATTTGGGATGAAAACAGGGACTGCGTAGGTTCCAAAACTTATTTTTAGTTATCATGTATTTACGGACGATAATTGGTGATATAAAAATCAATAATTAGAACACTTACAACAATGTTTAAATCAATGCTGTTCCAGTTGGACGTATACGAACCCCGACGTGTTGGGAATGGAAGTCTATACGGGCGAGGTTGCCGTCTATAGCGGTGGAGGTTTCTACGAAGATCTATCACAAAATGGAACCCTGGCTGCCGAACAACTCAAAACGCTTTTCGATAATTTATGGCTCGATCGTGGAACGCGTGCGGTGTTTATTCACTTCACCACGTACAATCCGAATGTGAACATATTTTGTGTGGTGCAGTGAGTTTTGTTTTCGAAGTTCCCTCTAAGGTCTACCGTTTCATATCTGTATAACTTGCGTCACAACTAGCATTTGTAGAAAGAGATATGAAACCCCAGCTAGTGACCCCGGTGCTATGATTTCGGTTTCTCAATCGATTCAATCTCAAAAACCATCGTCCACCAAAGTAGTAAAGGTCAAAAGCCAATCAAGCGTAAATAAACGATTCATTAGCACCCGAATAAGGAGAGTAATTGCGTGAGAGTGAGTGCTACTTTTATAACGCATAAATCGACATTTCAAGAATGTTGTATCGATAATACATCAATAGTGATAATAAACATTGTTCAGCGGCCATACCACTCAGTGAGTCGGATTGGTTTCACTGATTAATCGTAGTGTTCAATTTCCAGCCAATCAACTGTCCGGTCTGTTTTATTGGCTAGGAGCAGTTTCTCCTAACACTTTACGAGTTAGAAAGATCTTTTATTTGACTGCATCACTTCAAAATCACAGTTTTGAGCGTCACTTTTAAACCTGGGAAGACCTGGTGATGCTTTCGACTGCAGAACGCATATCACACCAACACCTGCTACTGATCGGGACTGCTGTTGGTATGACTGCCGTGGGGGAGATGGTAATCCCGAAGCGGATCATATTTTCAAGTGAAGCGTTGTGGACTATAAGAATATCAAGTGATTTTGATGATCGAATTCGAATCTAGAAGGCCAGCTATAACAATATCCATCGTTATTTAGTTAGGAATGGTTAATTTTCGCTAAGATGAACACACACTGGAGTGATTTTGACGCCCAGGATGATGACTGGATTAAAACAACCCATCAAGCCCTTATTAACATTTCGTGAGTTTCGCCGTGTATGTTGAAAAGCGCAACCTAGCGAGTGTATAAACCCGGTGTATTGAACGACTTTCACTATAGAATCATACGCATGAAATATGAACTCGATGATAACATGAAGAATGATGTGTTAAGTGACCTTCCCTGATAACTCAATCAGAAAATTGCATTTTTTAAATTTAAAATACCTCGGTATTTTGTGCTTTTGATATGATCATTACTTCTTCTGCCATGAAAACGCCAAAGTCCCGCGTTTTTAGTTCAAATTAAATGCCAGCAATGCTAGCGAATTCCAGGATAGATTCTTATTCGCAAATTAAAATTTAGCTTCTATGTGGGGACTAAGATAAGTCCCACAACCGGTGCAATGCAACACCGCTGACTGTTTGGAATATTTGACTTTGTTTCCCACTTATCCAGGGTTTCAATGATCCCACTGTTTTCACTTGATGACAGCGAACAGCCAGATACAGGTTGTGTTGGAAAAGTGCGAGGGATGTCATTTTTATTGATTCGATCGGTTGTCTTAGATCCCTTGCTTGACTCGGTTGGATGGGTATCCATCTGATAGCTGATAACTTTGTTTACAGCCTACCCGTAATTATAATCACATATTGATAATCACCATAGCAAACCTTTGTTTTCAAATGCTTATTCCACGTTGCTTTTTGTTGAAATGTTCTCCGACACATTCGAGATTATTGCTTGTGAAAATTGTTTTAAGGTGTGTAAGCGATGGAGATGTGAGCGCCACAATACATTGGTGTTTTATTTTCCATTACAGAATTCTAATCGAGGTAGCAGCATCGGGTGGCCTTGTGGTCAGTTCGGAATTCCGTTCAGTCAAATTACTTCGATACGTGACCACCTTGGACTATTTCGTGTTGGCATGCGAATGTATATTTTTAATATTCACCATTTACTACATTATCGAGGAAATCATGGAGGTGAGTTCACGGTGAACTGAGATTCCAGAATGGAAATGGCTTATTTCAAGTACGAATTTATGTAATCCGATCCCTGAAGAACGTGTGTTTAGTTGCACAAACCAGTACAGATGTTCTGAATTCACAAAATAGACGAGGTGTTTACGCTTTCCCGGTCAATTTTCGCAATCAATCAGCAATAATGTTTTCACACAAGCACATGAAATCCCGTAATTGAGTAATCACTAAGGGATTCGTTCTACAAATTGTCCCTGTTAAAAGCACAAAGTTTTTTCACAATTCCTACAAGTCACATTACAATGTATACATATATATTTATTATTCTGATAAGTTTCTCAGGAGACATGTGCAAAACCGTTTTGAAAGTTAACGAAGTTGAGGTGAGAAGTAATCTTGCTCCACCGATTACTGTTGAGGCATATTATGAAGCATAATCTTCAAGCATGGAAGAACAGGTGCTGCTTTGGGCTGCAGAACAAGATCATACAACAAACCTGTCCATCCTTCTGACTTTGAATTTTATGCACTAGCAGAGAAATCGCTAAGCAACAAACGTTGAGTTTTATACCGACGTAGCTTACATTGTCGCACATGTTGGTTCAAATTCCAATGTGCTTTTTTTTCCTTATTCTGCGCTTGTATCACAAAGCACCGCGCTTGCGCACAGCAAGACAGATAAGGATGTAATTAATAAAAGCATTGAGTTCATGCTAATAAATCTTGTCTTAGCATTATTTTATTTGTATTCGCTGGGAATTACGAAAAAAATTTCTTGAAAGAAATTAGCCGTCGGTGAAAACAGCCCTGCAACGGACTATACACATATCAAATTTGTATAAAGGAATTTACCAATTATGAAACACAGGTTTACTTAACCATAATCTAAGTAGTATGAATAAATAAAAATTAAAAACATTTGGCAAATCGGAAATCTGACGAAAGATGTTTGGCATCGATAGAGTGCCCATTATCGTGAAACCAAATTAAAGACAATCGTTTAAATCAGTTTTGGGTTAACGTTTTTCTTGCGTTACGTAAGATTTGTCAGACCAAGAGTGCTAGTCAGAAATTGGAACAGAATTAAGTAGCAATCCAATTCGTCTCACCTCCAAACAGCCTATTGATATCCTAAGGGTGTCAAGACGTGTAGACCAAGACCGGACTAATTGGACTATTTACCCAACACAGTGTGATATCATTCAAGGTTGATTGGCACGGTGGTTCCCAGGTGCACTGCTAAACGTGTGACATGTATGAACAATAAAATGAAGATTTAAGCAAAACTCTGATCTAACTTAATATTTACCCATCGCGGCGTTGAGTGACACATTGTGGTAATTTCATCCTCGTCTATTTTGATGACCACGTTTGTTCGAGCCTCCACTGGCGGGTGTGCAATATAAGGTTTGAGGCCAGAACTTTACAATTTGACACCCATACAATCATCTCATATTGACGACCGTTTCCAGATCGCAAAAAACAAATGGTCTTACTTCACCTCGGTTTGGAATGTGCTGGATATTATCATCATTCTGCTGAGTTTGATTTGCGCGGGGTTCAATATTTATCGAACAGTGATGGTCAATGCGGAGTTAAACAAACTGTTGGAAAACGACGATCAGTTCGCGAATTTCCAATGGCTGAGCTACTGGCAGGTGAATTTCAACTACGCGATCGCCGTCATGGTGTTCTTGTCATGGATCAAAGTGAGAAACCGTTTTGTTTTCGAGCCGTTTTAGTCTGGCTGAAGTGGTGATGATTAGCGCTTTGAATAACACTACGCGTTACGTAGAATATGATTTTAGTGACTATGGTCAATGCCCAGTTTGCTTTTTTCATATGGTGCGGGAAATGAGTGTGCATCAAAACACATTGATGCCTTTGAAGCATTTTAAAGCTTGGCATGTAAAACTTATGTAAATTTAATATCGCGATTTGTGGTTCGCAGTACGTAACGTATGTAGCAGTTTAGCAAATCATAGTATAACAAATAAATCTGTATCTGCATGAATTTCCTTCGCACATGAACCTTACAACCGGTTCCGTACTGTTGGTACTCATCATGCTTAAGATCCAAACTATTTTAAGTCTGACGTGAAAAGATTTATTTCTGTGTGTTGTTGTTGATGATGTTGGCCTCCTTTGATCGATGTCGACCATAGATGTACATAAAAATCGCATGAGGTTTCATGTTCTACAGCTTTTTGAATGACTAAGCAGTCCGATTCGGGAGGAAAAATCTCTCCCGCAGCGCTTGCTTCGATAGTCAGAAATCGGTTGTAGGGCGTCAGTAGCACAGCGGTGGCGTGATCCGCGTTCAGCAGACAAGAGCTGTATTGCTCCTCCCCAGCCTGCAGACGACGCTTTACACAATGCCTCCAATGAGTGGACAATGAGTGGATATAAATGGAAACTAGTTGAGAGGCTCTGGCAGAAAGAAAACAAAATGGTTATGTTTATCCTCATCAATGTAAATTTGTGGCCTTGCTTAAAAAAATTAAATAAAAATGTTAGATTTCAAATAAACACTGGGCTCATATCTGGAAAAACTACCTGAAAGATATTTAATTCAAGGTTATTCGAGGTTTTTAATTGTCTCAAAACCAATAACCTTAACCATAATCATATGATGTTGAAAATCGAAATATAAATGTAGCAAAGCACGCTGGGCAATTGCATTTCACAGTATATAGGTACTCGGAAACAAATACTTAACTAAAAACTAGCCTAATTATGTATTAAACTAATGCAAGTTATTTGAATGAGTGACGGTAGAAAATAAACTGTTTCAAGTAAAACAGACTAGGATAGAATAAAAAAATACCTTATAAGGTTTAGGCTGGATAGTTGCATCAACATCGTATACTCAGGGTTCCGCGTATTTATTTCTGTGAAGAGTTCCTGTAAAGTAAGGTTTGGGTTACAAAATATTATGTAGAATAGTATAAGGTCTCCTCCGATTCGTCGAGAGGCAAATTTGAACGAATTCACGTGAGCTATCCATCCTTCCTAAGGCTTGATTCGGGTGCTAAGAGCTAGTTTTTTCGAGCGTGATATACTATTTGTATAAGTTTTTATTATTTCTTGGGCCATGGAGACCATGACTGCGCTTGGTATTCATGACTGGTCTTAGGTATGTGTTCATGATCCATGACAATACTACTGTTAAAATTATACTCTGATAAATAACAAAATCCTATTCTACATTTAGGGATTAATACAATTGGACGAACAAAAATATTAAAATTAAAATTGTTAATTGATAGCACCAAAATTAATTACATAGTTTATCACCACAAACACCAAGCGTATTTATTTACGATTCGCAATTATTCCAGTGGTATAAATTGCTTCCATGATACAATTCCTTTATAATTCCACAGCTGTTCAAATACATTAGTTTCAACAAAACCATGACCCAACTGAGTTCGACGTTGGACAATTGTGGTAAAGATTTGGCGGGCTTTTCAATCATGTTTTTCATTGTGTTTTTCTCGTTCGCTGAACTCGGCTACTTGGCTTTCGGGACGCAAGTTCGAGATTTTAGTCAATTTATGACCTCGGTGTAAGTTTTCACTTAACTCTTCTCTTCATCGATGTTTCGAAATTCCGATGTTACTATTATTATTATTATTATTATTATTCACTCACATTTCGAGGACAAGCGATCCATTGTTTCCAACCCTCCATCTCAGTATGCAACAACGCGAGACCGTCAACTGGTCAAGCCTTTACAACTTGGAGATTAGGACCATCACAGAGTCCATATCTCGTAGGCTACTTTCCTGATTGCAGCTTAATCATCCATGTGCCTCGAGCAGATCGAGCTTTCGCGCTATTGGGATGGTTTGGGCAAGCGTACCAATTTACTTATCATTCTCTACATTTTGATACCCGCTATCTGTTCCTGTATCCAGCATTGTTGCCCCATGAAACGTCATCATGCAAGTTTCCCGGAGCTCGAATTCCTGTGGTTTCGAGTTGGCTCTCGGCAAACTTGTTGACCCTCCCGGGTTTTGTATGGTACCTCTTACTCTCTGCAACATATCATCATGCATTTCGTTATGAGTTTTCGTGCTACTCTTAACTGCAAAATTGTATTGCATTTAGAGAGAGGAAAATGTTAGCTAATCGAAAGGACAATAGATGCGGATCCTGATCCTACTGTCTTTACCTGATGGCTACAAACAGCACAAAACCGGTCGTGGGGTGTGTGACGGAAATACATGCAAATAAGCTTTTTGTTCATGGTCATGGGTTCAAACCTAGTCTACATGAGTGTGGGCTCATGTGATTGAACAGGTTGGTCGTACCAACATGTTTAAACTCAGTCTACATGAGTGTGGGCACATGTGATTGAACAGGTTGGTCGTACCAACCTTACCCAACAGTGTCGTGCAACTTGTTTGACAATAGATGTCATTCCAAACCAAGGGCGCAAATAAGCTCGAGATTTTGTTCTTTATGGAAACGTGGTTTATGACAATTTTTTAAATAATGAGTTCCACGAATTTGTGTTCCACGGTGAATAAACAATTCTTATGCTATGGTTGCACGAACAATTTTACGTCTCATACTGAAGCGTGGATTGTTTATTAAACTTAACTATTTACAATCACTGAGAGACGAAATTGATAAATGTGCATCGGGTGCGCGTTAATTTGAGCGAAATGCAGGCTTAAAAACGGAATGAAGTGTCCTTTCTATTGTTGCGCGGACAAAGTAACGAATGCTGATGTGCTTTCAAAGGCTGGTCTACAGAGCATGTTCACCCTACTACGACAGAGCTGCTCACACTCCTTGGGTCATGTATACAGAATGCAAAATGGTCGTATTACAAAAGACCTACTCAATGGTGGTACAAAGACTTTTGCGAAAGAGATAAGAAATCTTTCGGCATTGTCCCTACGAGTTGAAAAGATCCTGCTCCTGGCCCTTCACTTTGGAAGCAATGTGTAAAGCATCATGTCCAAGCTAGTGAGGAGCAGATACAGCTCTTGGCTGCTGAACACAGATCACGCCACCGGCGTTCAACTGACGCCCATCGACGGAGTACTGCTTATCGCTCTAAGTGCAGCGGGAGAGATTGTCACTCCGGAATCGGACGGTTTAATCATTCTAAAAGCTGCGTAGCATGAAACCGTCAAGCGTTTGGGATGTACATCTATGGTCGATATCGACCGAAGGAGGCCAGCAATACAGGTTTGAAAAGAATAAACCTTGAGCAACTTTTCATAGTATTAGAACTGAAATTTAAATAATTTAAATCCCTAATACGGAAAACCATTTTAAATACGTACATCTTATTCGTCTATATTGCATTACTACGATTTTTCGGGGCCGAAATGGGATAATAATTAAAGCTTTCGACTTTCATTTTTTCAAGATTCAAGATTTATGGTGAAAAAACAAATAGCAATATAATACAATAGGTTAAACATATAAAACTCAAATAAATCGTATTTTATATTTAAATTCATATGGTTCGGAGGAGAAGTTAAAAAAGTCCAAGTATGACTTGATGTGTGGAAATGTCAGTCGGCAAAGTTTATTTGGGTACCTCTAATTAAACGCGTATGTATCACGGGTTCATGATGGTTACCAGTAAATTGAGGCTGACACAGTATTGTTTAACTTAAAATTTCGTAACATATCTTTAGATATCCTTTCATTCGATTACGGTAAGTCGTTCTGGAGAAAACCTACACTGACTAAATAAAACTTCCGATGTGAGTTCACATGGAAACGTGTTATTTAAAGAGAGAGAAAGAGTTTATAACTGCATGTAGGGAGAGGGGAACCAATTTTTTAATGTGGTGTCTGAATGGGTGTGACGACGTATGGATTATTCGGCATGTCAGAATTAGGTCAAATCGGATGTGAGTGCGCTTGAGATTGCTCAGCCCGACTCAGAAAAATCTCTGCTCAAAGAGTAGTTAATGCGATCCGGTAATCGTTGCTCTATGATAGATTCTATCGAAGAGAGCAATATCTTTTCGCAGCCAAGTAGCCCGGACCTCTACCGCATACTCCATCGTAGGGCGAAGGTAGACATTCATTATCCTTGGTAACGTTAGCAGAGAGAATCTTCCAAATATTCTTCGAAAGATACCTAGCAATGTGTTAGCCTGTCAATATATATTCTGGCAGTGCGCTATGCTCTTCAGGTTCCCGCTAATCCACACTCCAAGATCTTTTTCCTACAAGCTCCAAGTATGTGTTGAGTATCTTTGTTATTAAGTTGACGGTGTAGCATCGAATTTCACTGCTCAAACCAGATTCATCACACGCATAGCTGTAAAAAAGGCATCAACATGAAATGGTTCTCACGCTAACGGAAAATTGTTTACCATTTCAGTTACTCTTTATTCCGAATCATTCTGGGTGATTTCGATTTCGATGCTTTGGAAAAAGCGAACCGCGTGTTTGGTCCAATCTATTTCGTGGTCTACGTGTTCTTCGTGTTTTTCGTGCTCATCAACATGTTCATCGCAATCATCAACGAAACATACGTCGGGGTCAAATCGGATTTGCAAAACCAACAGAATGAGTTTGAGATGAAAGACTTTTTCAAAAAGGTTTGTTCTTGGATCCACGGTGTTGTTCTATTGTTACGAAAAACTGCAGTAGATTTTGATGCCTTTTCAAATTCTCTGTGCACTCTAAGCATCAAGTCTGAAACGAATTTTAGATGTCATAATGTTTCGGCGATCACAGCTAAAGCACAATCGAACGCTAATATTGTTAAGATTATGGTAAATTATACTACTACTGCCGATAAAAGTAACACATTATTACACTAGTAGATGACCATATGCCAACGTCAACTGATTAAACGATTTCTGTTGAATGCATATTTATATCCGGAGAATTGTCTAATCAGATGCCCACAGAATAAATATATGAACGATCGCTGGGGATAACCAAATGTTTATATCGTTCGATAAACTGTTTTTCATCTAAATGTCATCCTATTTATCGGGACACTCATTTCAGCGGTAGCAAATACACAATAATCCAAGCTTTATACCAATTTCGCACAAGAAAAGTTGGGAATTTTGGGGCCTGAAAGGTGAAGTTCCGTAGAATATTTGGCTCTGATTCACTCGGGGAAAGTGTCCACGTCTCGAATCAGACATGCATTCAGGCAAATGTGGTGTACAAGTAGGACAACAGCGGCACGAGAGTGACCTTTCAAATTTGATTAATATGCGTAATTAATATTAGTTCTATCTGAAGTACACTTGACACATTACAAGATTAAGCGTACACTCAAAGGAGGAGGTGGTAATTATTGAGCCAATACTTAACCTTATTTTGAGATGGATGACGAATATAGTTTGACTAAGCCAACAAGAGTGATTTTATTTATCCGGAAGTTCATTTGATGAAGATAAATCAGATAATGGTCCCACTTAGTATGGCGCCATTAATGGTTAGGTGTGATAACTGATATTTCAATCCGTACAGCCAGATCTTAAAGATTGCTCTTCACACAATCTGACCTTGAGCGTGAGAAAAAATCTATCTGAGTTCATAGATCTCAAAAGTTACCGTTGCATCTGGATCGCTTGAATTAATTTCACTATTTGACCACGCAGCGTTATCGATACAATCAACAATCAACAATCATGGTTTCTTTATTGTATAGTTTCATTTAGTAGGTTCTTCTGGAGGTATATCATGCAGTAATCGTTTGAACTTAGGTTTACAACATAATCAAAAATACGGTCAAAACAGTTCATAGTCTGTTCAGAATGAACTGTTTAATCGAAATAATCTCAATGAGAAGCTTCTCACAGTCGTATAGCTAACCTCTGATTGACAACAGAACTGCTTTACAGGCGTAAATCAGAGTAATGTGAGAAAATGATCAAAACGGAAGAAATCTATCAAATTTTTCTCACCACCGACTGTAGCATCGTTCGGTTTTAAACGAGCGAAGCTTTGTTTATTCAATATTCATGGCTAGAAAGTCCATAGGCTATATCAAATATCAGGGATGGACACAGTTTGAGATATCGAAAGCTCAATTTCAAGGTTGTTCAACATAAACATTGTGATTAAAAGCTGCATTACTTATCCGTTGTGAGTCTACAGCACTCAGTAATTGTAAATGCAATTGCATAAACCTAAATTTTTATAGGTTCAAGAACTATTATATCAAATGTTTGCTGTGTTCCATAACTTTCCTTTTTATGAAGTTTATAGTTGTATTTTTGTTTAACAAAGTCATTATTGTACGTTACGTCATCAACGTACTTCTGAAACGTATGATTAACTCATATTCCTCACCATAGCAGCCACGACGATGCGAGGTACACACCGTCCAGCAGTGAGAGCTGGACTTGACCTTCATCAGCTTTGACGTTGTCCGTTTCCTTGTGTTTCTGAGGATGGGTTCGCTTGAGCAGTTCTCATGTGATCCTTCTGAAACCCGGATAAATACGAATACGCGGTTGTGGTGGCCAGTCGTCTCGGCACTTGTGCTCTTGTGCTGTGATGAATAGTGGTTTTCGACATATCATCCGATGGTAAACGTAGCCAGGATATATAGGTAACTGCTGTGAGCGAGCAGAGCTCTCTCTGAGCTCATAAGGCAGTATTGACAGTGATTGCTATTCAGAGGAGACTCACTCTGCTAATGATATAAAAACCGCCCAAAAATGTGGTTGGTTCGCGTTGGTACGCAACTCTCACAACAACAGTTTGACAAGATTAATAAAGCGAAATATTTACATGAGTGGTGTTTAAAGTACCGCGTTTTACCGTGCTTTTCTGTAGTCAAATCTCTTCCCTTTGAGCTACTGTATTAAAATTTGACGGACAGAAATAAATCTAAAATGATTGCTAGGGGATCCTTTTTGTCCGACTGGCACAAGATACTATGTACATTCATGGCGTTGAACAATGAGAAGATGGAGGCATTAAAATGTTTCTTTGGAATTTGGGTTCTGATTTGTTCAACGTAAACAGCGTTTTTCCTTTTTTACTCCCCACTGAATTACATTTAAACCCATTCAGATTTGTTTGTTTAAATTTCTCGTTTGTGATTTTAGAGAATGCGAGGGATGCTGGATAGAATGCGAAAGAAAAAATCTCGGATAGAGAAGCTCCAGCGTGCGATGGAAGCAGCTGCCAAACTAGGTGTGGATCAAATGGACTTCGCCCAGCTTCACGAACATTTAAGAGCGTGAGTCGTTATTCGTAACCATGAAACTGTGGTCCACTCTCAAACAATCACAGTCAAATTTTAGTTATAAAAATAGTAAGGCGAGGACCTTGGCAATCTGGACGTGTGGATATAATGATGAAGCACGTAAAAGTTAGTTTAGACACCTACGATTAACATTTACTAACCTCAATAAAGTGACGTGAATAAGTTAAGCCAACAGATTCGTTGTGGCTTTCATAGGCATGCTTCATGACAAACCTTCCTCGTCAGTGCACTTGACATATATGTGTAAAGTAACATGATCATGAAAGCATGATCATCGGTATAGTTTGAGGTTGTTAACTTCTTAATTATTACATGTAATTAGGCCGCGTTGGTACAGTGTAGATGACGCCCGATTATCGATTGGATGGTCCAAGTTCAAATCCAGCCACTCTTGCATTTTTGCGGAGTATGCTTAAACCTGATCTCCACGGGATCTGAAAAGGTGACCAACAGCCAACCCGTATTTGGGTGAATTTTCATCAAATACACACACAATGACCAGTTTCCCGCTGTTTCAACTCATCATGTAGTGACAGAACGATCAGGATCCACATAACTTTAAGCAGTGAAGAAATGGTGAACAAACTGTTAACTTGCAAATAAATGTTGGATAAGGTTGGCACAACCAGCCTGTTCAATCGCACGTGCCCAAACGCAAGTAGAATTGGGTTGAACCCATTACCATGAACAAAAAAGCGCATTTGCATGCATCTCCATCACAGACACACACCCAACGACCGGTTTCGTGATGTTTGCACTCATCAGGTACTGACAGTACACTCAAAATCAGCATGCATGGAAACCATGAAGAAATGATAAACATAATGTGAACGTGTAAGTCATTTTTGAATAATTAAAGGTAATTGAGAGTAATTCAAGGTTTTCAATGGTCTAAAAAGCAACAAGTTTAACAACAACCATAGGATCGTTAGAATTGAAATGTAAATTTAGAAATAGGATAATTAGATTAAGCAGTAGTGGTGTTCGGGAAACGAATCATTCAAAAAATTCTTTAAATTTTGTTTTAAAGTTATGCAAGCTAGCGGTGTGATCAACGGTAGAAGTTAAACGGACAAAATAAAAATAACTTCTACAGTTCAGGCGGGAATGAGGTACCATCAGCACATATTCATAGGTCCGACAATTTCTCGTATCCCTTCGAGTGAACAAATCCTGTAGGGATGGTTCGGGGTATAGAATATTTTGTAAAGTAGGATAAGGTCTTCTCTGATTCGTCGATAGGGAAAGTCAAACAGACTCAGGTGTGCTATTTTTTTCTTTATAAGGCTTGTTTCGGATGCTCAGAGCTGGTTTTTTGAGCGGTGATAGATTCGCTGCATAAGTTCTACATCCTTCTTGAGCCACGGAGACCATGACTGCACACCGTATTCCATGACTGTTCTCAAGTATGTATTCATGATCCTTTGGAATATCTTGGGCGAAAATTTCCCAAATTCCCGTTTGAGTAGGTTTAGGACATTTGTTGCTTTTTTAAAGGCACTGTTAGTTTGAAGTGAGGTTTTTAAACTGGAGCATATCCAGACAACCAAATCTTTTTCTTCACTGCAATTTTCAAGGACATGCGAACCTATATGATATGTGAACTCTACTCGATTCTCCACATTCATGATCCTGCATTTGTTGAAGTTAAACGGCAGTTTGTTCTCCAGCTTTTTGTAATAGCAGAGAGTCGTCTAAGCTATGGATGCAAGCCATATCGTTATGTCATCCGCAAATTACTAAATTTTAAATCGAGCAATTTTCCGTACATCATTGACATAAACCAGAAAGATGATCGGGCCAAGATCTAAACATGGGGAACTCCACTAGTTGCTGCGATTGGGTTTGATAAGAAACGGCAGGTGAAATTAGAACAAATGTATATATAAATGACATGTTTATCTAAATATACCGTAAACTGAAGTTGTTAAGAAACGCACAGTTTTTTTCGTAGCCTTGCTTAGAATGGTCCTAAAATAGTTCTCATCTTTTATGGACGATATTTCAAAAATACATACTAGAAGTTGAAGAAGCCACGCCAATGAATTATTTTTGACAGGAGATATACACAAATCGTATTAAATATATCTGCTTGCCAAAGAATAAATATTAGCTAGGGCGTTGGGAATGTTACCGTGACCAAAATAAGCTGTTTCAAATAAAAATGAGGCAAAATGTGGCTGCGAAAACGTTAGCAGGAAGCGTGTTTCTGGAGGTAAGAGTAAGAAAAGCCACTTGCGCCACGAGAGAAAAAGTTTGTCTAATTTTCCATTGCACATTCGCAAATGAAACTAGTAAGTTTTTTTGTTACACTGTCATCCTTGGTCAAGTGTTGTCATTGGAAGAAATATCATTCCCTTATTCGTTATTCAGCCTTGGCGGAGCTCATTTTAGATACAGGCCAATGCGTCGATCTAGACAAAGTGAAAATATAAAGGCGCAGTATTAAAACGTATGGTGAATGACTACATGCGGAGGCGGTCAAAATTGATAAGGCAAGTTGACTGGCTGTCAATAAGGTGGTTAGGGTAGACAGCTCCACAGTCTGTACTGATGCGAACCTATTTTATATCTAATTGTTAATTAGATATTTCATTTCCTTCAACAATGGTTTGACCCTGACCCCGTTAGTTATGCACTTTTACGCATGTGGGCCGCAGTGCAAACCGACCTTGACCGTGTTCGCGTACACACCGAATCGGGCAAATCGACCACTGATCCTGATCATGCCTACGCGACATGATAACCCATAGTCTCACTATAGGCTGTTTAGCGGTAAGGTCAAATCAGTGGTGGTGGGTTGACTGACACTTAGTCCTGTTCCCTGTCCGGACGATCACCCTCGGTCTGACGAAGCTTCTGTGTCACAAGTGAAACGCTGCCCAGAGTCTGCACTCAAATTTCTTTGCATTATGATTACAAGATCGGTCGAAAACATATTTCAATCTTTTGTCACATTCTCGTAAGAACATTCACAAGTGAACCTTGTACGTTTGGTTGTACAGTCACCTTCGATCAATCGCTCGGCACGTGCATAAAAAGCATTGCATTATGGTGCTCATACCCCACAAAATGCATAACACAATTGTTTTTCGTTTGCTTGGATGTGAATAAATCAGCTAGTTTTTCAACTTTCCGACCGAGTACAAAGCTATGACGCTTCTACATTATTCAGACACGCATCACGTGCTGCCTTCTTGTCTAAGGCATCGAGGTCATCCTTCGTGCCATTGTTACATTTCAACGAGTGATGAGTCAGTGGACTTGGCGTTGAACAAGTTTACCAATCGATAGCTACTGGTGGAGTGAATGCGTTGGATCGGAGTGACGCGATCCAAGCGGTTAAAGGCGAACGAGTTTGAATAAAAGTAATGTGGTTCAACCAGTTTCGATCTGACAGCGTTGACAAAAAACTAGTTAGCACCAAATATCAACATTTATCCGTTTCATTAATCGTAACAAAATTTTCACAAAATTTAAGTTAAAAGGAGCGGGCGAAACCCACGTTCTCCGAAACTTTGCAATCAGCCAATCAAAGCAGCGCATATGGTTGTTCGTATCGACCAATAGGTATAACTCAATCCCGACAACCAATCAAAATGATGATAGAAGATGCAGAAATATACAGAAACGAATGGTTGTATAACTCAGACAGCGTTAAACACATTTGCTACTGAAATTTTCATGTACGGTGATTTAATCTGTGAGAACGACAAACGTTATCACAGTGAATGAAGATCGATAATAATCCTGCGGTTGATTGTTATATTATTGCACAAATATCCGAAAACAAACGTGTAGCCCAGCCAGCATAAATATTTAAACAAACATTTGGAATAAGTGCGATTTTACTTGATACAACAGCAATTGATATTCAGTTAAAAATATTTTTTCTCAAAATGAGTTTTATATCTCTTATATATTCATCGTTTGAAAATGAAGGCAGCAGGAAACTTGATTACTTGGCAGTGTCCCTTGACGAGTAAATCCTCCGACATCTTGTCAGTCCAACTGGATGGGAGGAGCCGAGTGATGCGACAGTTTAAGGTAACCGAAATCTAAGAAATTGAGAGCCGAGCAGGTTGAACACACTTCGCTTGCCAAGTAGCTGGAGCAAGTCACGCTCTCCCGCTTAATAAATACTCTAAATACGCTGTTACCGCACGTTGTTCATACGACTGTTTTTAAAAGGGTGTAATTTGGACATTGCGGTTTTGATCCTCATTTCAGCTAACCTTGACCACAACCTTGAAAATAAAACAACGTTATCGCCATTGGTCAAACCTGGTCTGAAACATATTCTTCCATTTTATTGAATGCGGAGGGTCGTCGCCCCGTGTAAACCGCATCTTATCGAAGGTTACCTGCAAATGATCGTTGATCGATGCATTAAACTAAGTTTAAGTCAATACTCAAACGAGGCACAAGTTTCTATATAGCACTGTGGCGACGATAAATGTTCCTCAACTATAATAGTCGAGAAGTCAGTACGTGATTCAGGTTTTCGTGGTCATTACGAATCTTGATTAACACTACGTGATGTGTCGCTAATCGCAATAGACACTACGCGGTTCAAGTACATCGACATCCTCATTGATTGTCGACAGTCATGTCTTTTCTTGACAGCCATCGCCAAATACATAAGGGTTTAGAGTCAAGAACAAGTTTCGTTAGCGCAGACACTGGATTAAGTGAACGTAACCCAAACAATACAGCCTTCACTGTTGGCAAGTAACCTTCGGAACAATAAAATTACCTCACAAAATTGATATCGGAATTCAGAAAAATCCGGTTGCTGAGGTTACTTGTGAAGTATTCGAAAGCACGTACTAATTGTGTTTATTTCAATACAGGAATGGATTCACCGACGAGGAGATTCAGAACGTTCTTGGTCGTTTCGACAGTGATCATGACCAAACATTGTCCAGTGCGGAACAGCTGAGAATGCAGGCGAAGCTGGAAGAAGAAAAGGTAAGTGGGTTGAACGATGTGTGTGTGTGCAAACTGTATGCTCCTAGGCAGAAATTTCCTGTTCTGCACTATGTACAGCTAAACTCAATTTTTGCTATTTCCTGCGCTAAATCACCAATCACTTTTACTCCGCCCGTCAAGACATCCAGATTACATCTGCAAGTGAGCAAATAGTGCGAGAGCAACATGCAACAGCCTTATTGTTCTACCTTCCAAACCAGAACACCAACGTCCGACCACAAGCTGTATCTTTGATCAATTGAGAACGACTCTTATTGCAAGCATGCGATCAATAATGTGCATGCAGTTGGACCAATGAGAAGAGAGTAAATCAAGACAGATAGATTGACGCATGATTTATGCTCGATGCATGAGTGAGATTGCTCCCGTTCGCCGTCCAAAGCACTCTTGTTAAGGAAAACGTCTCATTGGGAAACACGTTGATGTATAACAGAAAGTGACAATCTCAACAACAATAGCATTTAAAAACTTTAGTTAGTGCGCAGTAAAGTGAGCACAAATAAACATAAAGAAATTCAGCTTCTCGACACACACATTTCATCGATTCAATTATATTTGGTTTAGCGCATGAAATATTTTGTAAAGCAGGATAAGGTATCCTCTGATTCGGCGATAAGGAATGTCGAACAAATTCATGTGAGCTATCCTTGCTTCGTAAAAGTTGTTTCACATGCTGAAAACTAGTCCAGTTTAGCGGTGGTAGATTCGCTGCTTAAATTCTACATCTTTCTTGGGCCTCGAAGACTAGGATTGAACAGTATATTCTATGACCGGCCGTCGCGTTGAGACTGGACTCCTTCGTGTTGAGATTGGACCTTAACGTGGTGCGATGGTTTGTGTACCTCCATGACCCATTGAACTATACTGGGTGGTCTTTGGTGCCAGCAGAGCTACTCATACCAGGAAGGTCGATGGATAGAGGTCAGACAAACTCAGTCTCCACTCACTGGATTGTGGTTCAGGCTTTTTACCCAAATGCTCCGGATGGGTCCCCCTAAGCCAACCCCCTACTTCGGCTTGGGCAACCTGGTAGTATCACGCCCACAAGCACACTTGGCACTTTGTCTGGATCCAGGCTTGTGCTTCATGATGATGATGATGACAGGCCTCAAGTATGTATTAATGATCCGTGGGAATAAATTGAGTAAAAAATTCTCAAATACTCGTTCGAGTAGATTAATGACACGTGATGCTTTTGTGAGGGCAGTGGTTGTTTGAAGTGTGGCTTTAAAGCCAGGACAGACAAATCATTTTCTACATTACAATAATCTCTGCCTAGAGCCTTGTAGTAATGTTGATATCGAGAAGCAGATCAACCTGCGTAGGTTACGCTGGTTGGGTCACGTTTTACGGATGCCGGACCACCGACTTCCGAAACGGATTCTTTTTGCGACGCCACACCCTGATTGGCGTAAATCTCGGGGTGACCAAACCGTCACGTGGCCTATGCAACCAAAAACCCTTAACAGTAACCTTTCCAAAGTCGGCGCAGCGCGTCTTCCAGGCTGGTGTCCCCGCGATCAGATATCGCTATGGCTAGTTACGCTTCAGAATATGTCCCGAAACCGTTTTCAATGGCGGTTTTGCACTAAGCATCTTCTTGAACTGTTTGCCTAAACTTTTAGTTGTCAAGCGGAATGGCGAGAAAAACTTGTTATGATGCATGTCAGTGAAAGCCGCAAGGAAGCTGCCATGCTGATGTCGCTCTACTCGTTCGCGAAACTTGATTGAATGCACGTTCCATTCGAGGTGTAGGCACCTCTTTCCAGTTTAATTTGTGCTTACTCTTCTATGGAAGACGTATCAATTTAAGTCCCACCCTTCCCTATGTTTGAGAATTTTACTTTTTCGTGGTTGTGTGGCAGTTAAGCATTCGGTACGTGCTACCGGTGTAATGCTGTCTATGATGATCATCATCATGAGAGCCTTATCTTTCTGTGAATATTATGAAATAACAATGAGGCGAGATTGATTACCTCCACTTCTCAATGTTCTGGCTGGCGGGAAAAACTTCCAGTCCACAAGAATCTCAAATATAGCACCGAAGCTGTGTTCCAAATCAAAGTTCTGATCGTATTTTTCAAGACAGCTTCCCCCGTTCAAGGTCGCATGATGATTTTCTGCTCCACAGCATCTCACGTAATTTTTTTAGTCCGCTTCAACAATCACATCCTCGCTCGGAATGTTCATTTCCATACTCAGTCGATCGGGATCGTTTTATGTTCAGTCGATCTCGGAGAAAATAAACACATGACGATAATCGGAAAATTTGTCCATATGTTGAATGATAATCACACTGGAAACAATTTAGAACACTTAATCTGACTTTACATTCACGCGAAATCTACTGATAATGATTACTCACTATGTGAAGGTCGCAATGGAAGCATCCGAGTATTATTTCCTCCCAACCGCATCGCGATTTTCATGTTTTTACAGATGGCTCTTGTAAACGAGATGGCCAAAGAAGAGGAACAGATTGCTTTGGACACGGACGGATTAGATGGTGAACGGTTGCAACCAGTCAACCAGTCTGAATTTACCAAGATACTCAAACGTGTAGGCCGGATAGAGAACGGCATGAATACGATCATGCAACATTTGAGCACTGTACTGGACGGGTTGAACAACGTAGAGAAGTCCAAGCTCATTCGCCGTGAAGCCATGACGCGTTTGTTGCAGACGGTCACCACGGTTGGTTATTGATTTTTTAATTTTCCACCACCACTGCGTGTTTTTACGCATACCATGGCAGACTTTGCTGTAAATTCATGAGAAACATGCGTCCCTAGGCAAAAAGAAAGAGCATTTCGTCATTTGTTACTTAGACCGTCATGTTTATTGCTATGAGCGCTGTGCTGGAAATTGATATTCCCGAATCGGACAATTTATTACTTTGAACATACTTTGTAGACCAGGTTTAGAAAGCAATCCTGGATTCGTAACTTTGTATTAATATCTGATTAACAGTTTATACTGAGTTGCGTTAGAAAGCAGCTCGGTGGCATTTGACTGTTGCACCCACAAGAAATGTTTCGCAGAATGTGATATCCAACAAGAAAAAAGATAACGGGACACTAAATTTAAAGACTCTATCGTGAATATTAAACCGCGAACCACTTCGAAAATGGCATTTAACTGAGTGATGTTGATGATTAGATCTTGGCTATCTACAGTTTCATTCCACAAAGCAATAAAACAATATTTGATAATGCACTACTTATATTTAGCTACTAAGCCGGTACTATTGACTCACTCATTTCTACAGGAGCAGTCGGAGGGAGCAGAGTCCGAGGAAACTATTAAAGAAAACATGGAAATAAGCGATGAAACGCCGAAGGAAGAATGATCAGGTGAGTAATTCTCGATTCATTTACAGCGTTCGCAAATTCAATGAATAGGATGAAAAAATGTAATTTCAATGTACGGAACAGAATGAGCGTCATAATGAATAATTTGCATGCATTTTCATCACACACCTTACAAAATCGGTTTCGTGCTGTTTGCACACATCAAGTAGGGACAGTAATATCAGGATCTGCATGTGGTTGAAACAGTAGAAGAATGATAAACAAGTTGCACTTGTATACCACTTGTATACCAAACTGTTCAATAACATGAGACCACATTCATGTATATAGGGTTTAAACCCACGACCATGAACAAAAAAGCTCATTTACATGCATCTCCATTACACACACACACACACTCAACGACCGCTTTCATGCTGTTTGCAATCATCAGGTACTGACATTACTATTGATATCCACATATCTTGAAACAGCAGAGGAATCGTAAACAAAGTTTCAAATTTTATGCCACTGTTGGATAGACCTGGCACGATAAGCTTGTTCAATCACATATGCCAACATACATGCAGATGGGGTATTACCAACGGTATTAAACAAACAAGGCTCACTGAACCTGATCTTACTGTCTCCACCTGATGACGGCAAACAGCCAGAAACCGGTAGTGGTGGGTAAGGGATGGGGATGTGAGCAACACAATACTTTGGTATTAAACAAAATCCTCATTTGCTTGCCTTGTGTTGTTCCAACAGACAACCACGACATCTGATGCTGATATGTCTTTAAACACGGGAAACAGTTGTAAGATCTTGTTCGAACGAGAAGTGGCTGTATTTAAATTCCGAAAAATGTGTGTTCACTAATCTGTGTGATGAACGCATGTTGCAGTTGTGAAAGCTATCCAAACCTACGTTTACATGCCTCACTAGAGAGAAGGATGCTAATCATCAAGCCGTCGCCATTTCCGGCACACTTAATTGAACACAATCATAATTCCCTCCTAATAATTTTGCGATACTTCGGTTCTACGCTTTTCGGCTTCAATCTCTTGGCGTTAAGCATGAACTGCGTTCTCACTTTCCCGCGCAAAAACACACTGTAGTACCGACGAACTCAAGAAAGAAGAGGAGAAATATTTATTTAAACTCTTCCGGAAGAATGGATACCCAAAGCATTTCATCATTCGCAACATGGACCCGACAACCCAATCGCTTGTGAACAACACGACAAGGTTAACACTACCCTATATACAACATATCTCGGAGATTATCGCAAGAATACTACGCTCACTCGGAATTAATGTAGCACACAAGCCAGCTTCGACACTGAGAAGCCAACTAGTCAAGGTCAAGGACACGTTTGCAAAGGAGGAAAGAAATAAAATCGTGTACAGAATCTCGTGTTCCGATTGTGAGAAATATTATATCGGGCAGACTTGAAGAATGTTGGAAACAAGCATACATGAACACAAACTGGCTACACGACGACACGATCACAAATAAGTAATATCGGTATACATGGATCGAGAAGGTCACGAATTCAATTGGGATAGATCAGAAATAATCGCAGAAGGCAGAACTCGTCACGTTCATCCAAGCGTGGTTACGACATCACAATCAATCAATGAACACGTTCAATTGGATGGGGTCTACGGACCAATGAGAACACGCCAACAACGAGGGCATGCAAGGATTCGAGCCAATCGCAGTAGATGAGGCCGCAACGCAACAGATAAATTCTAATGATGCCCACCGCCCAGTTGCTTCGAAAGTAGTTTCGCTGATGATGTCATCTAGTTTAATGATGAAACGTCAGAGATCAACCATACCAGCTCGGAGAACAACTATGGCCTACAATCTCACTTTACCTTATCTCCATTATTTCGCCTGATCTTTTGTAGTTTACACCTGTTACTCATCTTAAAGAAACTCTCTAGAAACATCACTTTTTGTATGGTTGACTAATCAATATTATCATCCCGGATGCTTTCCATCCACTGCACAAATACATTTTTAAAGACATGAGCAAAACAAATCAGATCACCTTGCAGAAGTTCCCCCTATCTCACATCCATTAACCTATCCGCGATAAGATTTTTTGTATATATGTGCTTGTTATTGATCGACCTTAGCGGTTCCATCCCTTTCTTCGAAAACCGTTACAAATTTGCATCAGGTGAGTCAGTAATGATAGTGCCTAAAGCATATTTGTATTTTGTGGAAATTGTCTCAACTAAAGCAATTATATCTGGTCCAGTTTACGTGTAGCTTGTATTGAACCTTGTGTATTTTCTCTCTCGTTATAGATGGTCTCAGCAGCTGGTTCGGTTTGAAGTCATCGTCCGCTTTGCAATTTCGTCAGACACTCAAGTGAATCGATCATTTCCATCTCACCGTGAAACGCATCATTGTATCGCATTTCTTGTGTTCTCAATATGGATGATCATTTTTTTGGTTAAAAACGCAGTTGATGTCTTCTATTTTCGCGACGAAGTTGTCTCTCGATCCCCGGTGGTGCATTAGTTAACCCCACGTTTTGTATGTATGGTCGCCTGGTTTATTAATTAGAGCGAAATGGCCCAATCATTGGGAGATTAAATATCCGAATATCAATCAAAGTCCAATCACATTGTGCACACAGAAATACGCGTGAATTTGTCCAATGAAAACTAAGCACGACAGCCGCCATTGAATTAACGAATTATCGATCGCCGGAAACTATTGCGAAGTTGATTATGTAAAACGGTTTTGATCAAAGAAACTCATTCTCATGCAATTCTATCACACTCCATGATATTTTTGTGCTGTTTGCACTCATCAATCAAGGATAGTACTATCAGGAACCGAATGCCAGTATGTTCACATTTCGCGCCAAATATTAGCTTTGGTTTAGAGAATGCTGTCTGTGAAGCGTGCTTGCATAACTCTCTATTCCATAGACACCAACACGTTAGTTTCTCAGTTTTGATTATTCCAGGATGCGCATGTGTAGAATCTGAACAACGTTAGCCGTATAACACTTCCGTTGCGTTACACATTAATGCACATAGTCGTTGAGAGGTTGAAGTGCACGAATCAACAGTCCGAATGGAAAGCTCACCGATGACACGTCAAAGCAGAACAACACGAGAGCAGGGAGCGTCCCAAAGGCCGATGACTACATATTAAAACCAACCAAAATTTGAGATACACAATGTTGCATGGGAGTGACGGTATAAACCCGATCGGGTGATTCATAACAAGAATAAATGAAAGACGACTTCCGATAAGCAATCAGGGTTGGTCGGTCTAACACACGCAATATGGCGATTGTTTAATTGATTGGCACGAAACCGTCTGCAATTTCGACTCTGAGTGACGATCTGCACGTACAAGATTCGTTAATACAAGTGTTGTGATGAATGAATGATCAGATGGTCGTTGCGTTCTATCAATCGATGCGTCTTTCTTAATCCAACCTCGAGGAAAACAGAACGAAGGCGTAATAGAACGTTTGAGCTGAAGTCTGATGTGTCCAGTGTGTCTTGGCCTTGGACATGGTTTGTATTGATAGGTCAACAACAAAATCAACGTATGAATCTACAGATTGGTCACGGAAACAAGTGGGTTACTGGGTTAGATAGAGCAAAGGAAAACAAGTGGAATGAAGGTCAGTGCATAGCCAAATATTGCATTTAGTTGTCATGGGCGAATGTAGGTCATCGTATGTTCGTATCAAATAGGTCAGGCCATTGAATGAACATATTGTTATTGTTAATCGCTCACCTAACACTAAGCTAGGCGTGTGCACTAGTGTGATGGTGCGAAGTGCATTAGCGATGAGCGTTAATCAGTAGATTTTGAATGATATCTAGACCCCATCCTCCAACAAAACACAAGAGCACGAAGAGACGACAAGATCGACAACGACAATTGCGAGCTCGTAATATTTCGCGTTTAGAATTGATTGCATTCGACCACATCTTCTGAAGGTTGAGAATGTGTACACCGTCAGCCGCAATCGAACGATTCATCAGCGTCGGTCAAACGAGTTCTCAAGGGGAGGGCTTGAAGTGTACCGGTTGGCACGAAATCGACTGACAAATCAGATCGAAGTGACAAGCGGGACAGACATTTTCAGGATCCCCGCGGTGATTGTTTGCTTCGCATATAAAAGATGGCCGTGTGTTTCGCTGTTTGTCTTGACCAATCGACTTCTCTTATGGGCGAACGCGATTAGCGTTGGACAAGTTGACATCTGGGTTGAAGCGAGACGCAATTAATGTGCAACGCGGGGGTTGTTGGCCTCCTTCGGTCCATGTCGACCATGGATGTACATCATGTTCAACAGCTTTTGGAATGACTAAACAGTCCGATTCGGGAGGAACAATCTCTCCCGCAGCGCTGGCAACGATAGTCAGAACTCGGTTGCATTTCATCAGTTGCATGCCGGCGGCGTGATCTGCGTTCAACCGGTAAAAGCTGTATCTGCTCCTCCCTAGCTTGCAGACGACGCTTTACACAATGCCTTCAATGTGAGCGGTTAAGAGCAAGGTCTTCCCAACTCACGGGGTCAATGCCAAGAGGTGGGAACGTGGTTAATGTTTTACCGATGTAACGGAACTGTGATAATTGGCCAGAGATGCGCGAGCTGCCACTTGTTGACCTGAAATGCCCTGACGCAATCATTTCCGGCCTTTCTCTACCACACACCCGCTACACTAGGTTATACGTTGAAGCCAACGTGAGACAGAATTCTAAAAAAAGGCAACGTGTTTAAACATAAAATCTCAACGGGATTCCGTGCCATGCGTTCAACAATCTTACAAATAACCCACGCATTGTTCTACTTACACGTCCCACAGAAAAACCAGTTTTTGACTGTTGGCGTGATTTCCGCGCAAGCTATTTCTGAGCTTAAAGACGACGCTTCATGAGAGAATTCGATTGCAAACGGTCAACAGCCAGTTATTGCTAACTGGCAGAATCCGTGTTTGCGACTTCTGGACCCCGAAAGCAACTACCGTAAATACCCGCGTATAGGACGCACTTTTTTTCTTCATAAGTTGCCCTAAAAACCCAGGTGCGTCTTATCCATGGATACTATTATTATAAAAATTACCGTAAATACCCGCGTATAGGACGCACTTTTTTTTTCATGAGTTGCCCTAAAAACCCAGGGTAATAATGAACTGTATCTTCAAAATCATGAAAATGTAATATCAACCAATCATGGAGTAGTATTTGACTCTTGTTGGAGCAGAAACTTTTCCTTAAAAATGTCATCCAATCATTCGACATGACGACCAAGAATGAGAAGTGCACTTTCCACGATAGTCTACGTAGTCAAGACAGACATCTGCTGACTGACAGGATGAATGAGTCAGCAATCAGCACACACGATGATCATAGCGATTGTATGGAGGTCACCGTGATTGACTTAAGTTCACCGTTTCTATCAAAATTAATGGAAATTAAGGACTAAAATTAGGATGCGTCCTATACATAGGTACACAGTTTTTCCATCGTTTTTAGGGTCAAATATCCACTGCGTCTTATACATGGTATCGTTCTATACGCGGGTATTTACGGTAATTAATTTTTTCGCACATGACGACGTGAAAAACAAAAATAAGAAACATGCATGGTTGATTAATGGGGCAAAAACAAACAAATACAGCAAAATGGAAACACAATGTAGACTATGGACTCTGTTTGCTGGAAAGGTTGGACGCGGTTGATGGTGGTCGGTGGGTGACAAAATTAAAAGCGGCTGGCTTGAAAATTCCAATTCAATGGTCAAATCAACAATGAACCAAATTTTTCAGAACATAGCGGTATATATCGCCATATTTATAGTTCCACAAACATAGGCAACAGCAAATAAGTATAAGAATTAAATATTCATTTGCATGCTTTTCCGTCATTCACACCTCACGACCGGTTTCGTGCTGTTTGCACTCATCAGGTAGGGACATTAAGATCAGCATCCGCATGCGCTTGAATAAGTATAAGAATTAAACAAGGTTATACTTGTATGCAAACTGTTATATAGGGTTCGTACAACGAACCACGATGTTCAGACACAGAATCACAAAGTGATTCTTGGTCAAAGCACTCAAGGCGCTTATGGATGACCAAAGTAATGTGTTGCTCACATCCCCATCCCTTACACACCAGTTACGTTGTTGCCAGTAATTTCTAAAGTGCTAGAGAGTTTAGTAGCGGAAAAGATCACCCATCACCTCGAAAACAATAGACTGCTTGCGACTGAACAGCACGGTTTCAGGAAACATCACTCATGTCTATCTAATCTCTTGCTCACCTTAAACGACTGGACTGAGAGTGTGGACAATGGTTACTCCATCCACGCATGCTTTTTAGACATGTCAAAGGCTTTCGACCGCGTCAATCATAGTATTTTAATCCAGAAACTTGAATTGCACGGGATAACAGAAAAACTTCTTGCTTGGCTAGAAAACTATTTACGCGACAGGAGTGCCCAAGTCAGAGTTGACGGCGCCTTATCGGAACCATTCAAAATTACGAGCGGAGTGCCCCAGGGTTCGGTCCTCGGACCGATTTTGTTTTTGATCTACGCAAACGACATTCTTGAGCGTGTTAAATGCAAGGTTCTGTTATTTGCTGACGATATCAAGCTTTGGAGAAGCATACGTACAAATGATGACTGTGAAATTTTGCAGAAGCACATTGCACGATTGGTCTCTGAGAAACAAACTACCTTTAAGCTTCTAAAAGTGCAAGGTGCTAAACATTGGAAAGACCGTGAATTATAACTACACTCTTGGGTCCCACCAACTCGTCTGGACAACTGAAGAGAAGGATTTGGTTATTTGGACCAGATAGGTAGATAGATAGATAGATAGATAGATAGATACATAGATAGATAGATAGATAGATAGATAGATAGATAGATAGATAGATAGATAGATAGATAGATAGATAGAAGCTAATAGATAGATAGATAGATAGATAGATTAGATAGATAGATGGATAGATAGATAGATAGATAGATAGATAGA
>JACCGJ010020602.1:0-24910 GCA_013407085.1 Atriophallophorus winterbourni
GTTGCAAGCGCTACGGGAGAGATTGTTCCTCCCGAATCGGACTGCTTAGTCATTCAAAAAGCTGCAAAACATGAAATTCATGCGATTGTGACGTACATCCATGGTCGACATCGACCGATGGAGACCAAAAAACAAACAAACTTGAGGTACAAAGACGTTTGCAGAAGATAAATGAAAGCCTTTGTCATTGACCCTAGGAGTTGGGAAGAGCTTGCTCTTGGCTGCTTACTTTGGAGGCATTGTGTAAAACGTCATGTTCAAGCATAAATAAAGCAGATACAGCTCTTGGCTGTTCAACGCAGATCACGCCATCAGAACACAACTGACGCCGATCGAGTGAGTAATGGCTATCGCTGTGAGCGCTTCACGAGAGATTGTCACCCTCGAATCGGACTGTTTATGTATTCTGAAAGCTTTGGAGCATGAAACCATCGTACACCCATGGTCGATTTCGACCGAAGTAGGTCAATAAAAATATCATCATCACTATACTGGTATTATGTAGTGAATGCCTAACTCTCATAAAACAATGAGATAAGTAAAATCCTAGAAGATGGAGAAGGCTGGGACTTAAATTGCGGCACTACCGACTGAGATGGTTTGGCCACATCCTGAGACGCTCGGACGCTGAACTAACCAGGATGACACTATAGCCGACACCCTGCGCAGAAGGGCGTTGTCGTGGCCGAGGACAAGTGAAGACTTGGCTCGCCACCGTGAGATCGGACGTGGAGCTGCTTGGCCTACGATCGGTTTACGGATGGTGCACGTGGGACCGGACCTGGCTTACAATTTGGGCGGATCTCGCTTCTAACCGCCGAGCGTGGGCGGCTGCAATCCGTGATGTCAATGAAGCCGAATCATCCTCCAGGAGGAGATAGTCGCACTAAAGTAAAGTAAAGTAAGTACAAACAAACTGGGAAGATGTGCCTTTACCTTGAATGGAACATGCATTTAATCAAGATTCGTGAACAAGTAGAGCAACATCAGCACAACAGCTTGCTTGCGGGTTTTACTGTTATTCATCATAGTCCCAAATCGGACTGTTTAGTTATCCGAGAAGCTGTAGAACATGAAAATTCATGCAATTGTGATGTACATCCGTGGTAGACATCCACCGAAGTAGGTCAACAACATCATAGCAAGCATTTCCTCTCACTCCAGTTGGCAACATACAAGGTTAAGCAAACCCTTTGAGAAGATGCTTAGTGCAAGACCGCCTGGGAACATGGTTCTAGGACATGTCCTAAAGCGTAACTAACGACTGAAATATCTAATAACGGAGACCGCACCCATGAAGACGAACTACTCGACGTTGGACAATGCTACGCAACAGTTTGGTCACCACGAGATTTACGTAAATCGGGATGAGGCGTTGCGAATAGAATCCGTTTTGGATGCTCGGTTTCCGTAAAATGTGACCCAACCAGCGTAACCTGTGCAGATTGAGTAGTTTCGTTTCAGTCTAATCATGTAAAAGCTGAGTTGTTTGCAGATTGTTTGCGCTACTTTATGTTCTGCACATTACTGCCATTTATGCCATACGTGACGTTGTTAGGCATTTGTTTTTGATGCGATATTCCTCTTTTACTTTATTACTACTCGATAATTTGCCGTTCTTCTTCTTGATTAAGATTTTGCTGTAACTAAGAACCTAAGGCCCGTCTTCGCTGATTTACATTCAAAGATGACAATTCAATTCCATTCAATTCAATTTTAATGGTCTAAAAAGCATATAGCTTAACAAAAACCACAGAATAATATGGGAATTACGAATAACATGGGTAGTAAAAACGGGATTTGTTTGCTTACTGAGCAGTTCAGGAATCAAGTAAAAATCCATAGGACAGAAACTGTTTTCAAAGTTCAAAGCTTTTATGGTGTAAAATATATAGGTTCAAAGTTTGGATTGGTCGACATGAAATTGTCCAAATTCGATTTGAATATATCCAAGTTGGGTGAATGTGCAACATTACAAGGTAGGGAGTTCCAGGTAAAGCATACACGTACAGAATAAAAATACCTTCGACAGTTTAGTCTCGAGTCGGGAATAAGTACTGTATAGTCGTGACTCCGGCTGGTTCTGGGTGGTAGTCGCGTGAATAGTTTATTCAGGAGATGGTTGGGGCATGCAGTATATTGAACATAAGAAATCAAAAGCTGAATAAAAATTTCATGAATGTCGTAGATATATCAGCGAAATTTCTCAGATAAGAATCACCTACTGCAAGAGGTCTTCACTGCCTATAGATGAATTTTTGCCTTTGAAAGCTCATATCTTGTTCCCTTTTCAAGAGTTAGATCTTTTAGGGAAATTATTTTACGTATCTTGCCTGAAATCTCGTTAACCATGGGGAGTGTGTTTAGGATAGAAAAACATAACTGACTCGTTCTATTTCACATGATATCTTCACAACAATAATATATAGGTTAGTATTTTTATGAAATTCGTAGAGAAAATTAGACTATGCGCTGAAAATTCATTTTTCATAGAGAAAACGTTTTTCTTCATTTTTCATGCACTTCCATCACACACCCCACGACCGGTTTCGTGCTGTTTGCACTCATCAGGTAAGGACAGTAAGATCAGGATCCGCTTGCGCTTGAAACAGTGGAGGAATGGTAAACCAGTTACGCTTGTATGCCACTGTTGGATAAGGCTGGTACGACCAACCTGTTCAAAGCATGTGTCCAAACACATGTTTAATGGGGTTGAACCCATCACCATGAAACAAAATATTCATTTACATGCTTTTCCGTCATTCACACCCCACGACCGGTTTCGTGCTGTTTGCACTCATCAGGTAGGGACAATAAGATGAGGAACCGCATGCGCTTGAAACAGTGGAACAATAGTAAACAAGTAGCGCTTGTTTGCCGCTGTTGGATGAGGCTGATACGATTGAACGTGTAAATCACCTGAGCCCACTCTCTTGTAGAAAATGTTTGAACCCATGTCTATAAATGAAAAAGCTCATTTGCGTGCATTTCCACGACACAGACACACACCCCACGACCGATTTCATGCTGTTTGCACTCGACAGATAAGATTACGATCCACACGATGTGTATGTCACTGTTGGATAAAGCTGGTATGTGTGTTGAAAATGCTTGCAAATGCGAATTATTTGTTCCAGTATGTGTGCTTAACCCAGCTGCATGTCTATTGTCACATGTGATTGAACAGGTTGGTCGCGCCAGCCTTGTCCAACAATGGCATACAAGTTCACACACTCGTAATTGAAGGTATACTAATTCATACGTACCCTCAATTGAAGAATCGCCAATCGGAGCAACCTACTGAGAGCCGACGGATCATGGCGATCTGGCGCTACAAATTACCGGCTTATGCTGAGACTATATTGCAGAAAAAATCCGACGGAGTGAATTAGGCCGAATATTTGAAATTCTCCAAAAGATGCTAACACATTACGTTCTAGATTTACTTAAAACGTCGATGCTTTTATGGGACAAAATCATTATCAGATATATCGGTAGAGTTTACAACAAAAGATTTTGCGCTTTAAAGCTATAAAACAAACAGCTGAACCTCTCTGATGTGTCTCTGTGAATTCTTAATGACGTTCATCATTTACCAAGTCTCTTCCTATAATTCACTGTCAACTTAATGCATTTTTTCATTGTACAATAGCCAACAATTGATTACTGTCATCATTGAAGTGCAGACGTTGATGAGGAGGAGGATGTTGATACCAACGACGATGAGGAGTAAAGTGTAGATGATGAACCGAATAATGATGATGATGACCATGGTGATGATTATAAGGTTGTTGTTGTTGTTGTTGTTGTTGATGATGATGATGATGATGATGATGATGATGATGATGATGATGATGATGATGATGATGATGATGATGAAGGGGATGACGATGTTGATGATGATGTTGATGATGATGTTTATGATGATGATGGGGATAATGATGATCATTATACGGATGTAATTGATGATGATGATGGTGTGTATGATGATTGTTATTATTATTATTATTATTATCATTATTATTATTATTATTATTATTATTATGATGATGATGATGATGATGATGATGATGATGATGATGATGATGATGATGATGATGATGATGATGATGATGATGATGATGATGATGATGATGATGATGATGATGATGATGATGATGATGATGATGATGATGATGATGTGGATGATGATGATGATGATGATGATGATGATGATGATGATGATGATGATGATGATGATGATGATGATGATGATGATGATGATGATGATGATGATGTGGATGATGTGGATGATGCTGATAATGATGGGGATGATGTTGATTATGCTGATGGGGATGATGATCATGATAATATGATAATTTTATATATGACCCATTAGATAATTATGATTATGAATAAATGAGGAAGATTACATTGATGATGGGTTCAAACTCAGTCTGCGCGAGTGTGGGCTCATGTGAATGAATAGGTCGGCCGTACCAAACCTATCCAACAGAAACAGTTTCTGTTGAAAATCATTATCAATATGAAATTCCTAAAAAGGTAAATTACGGTACATAGGTTCAAAATATTAATGAACATATATTTTATTTTTATGCCGAAGTGCAACAAGACATGGATGCGAAGGAAGAGGAAGAGCAATAACAGATCGAATGGAGAATCGAATAAACAAAATTATTGAATCCATCTCAGCTCATTTCACAACAATTACTCCTTGAATTGCGAAAAGAAGAGAAAATAGTGATCACTAAGGCAGATAAAGGCAAAGCAACCGTGATTCTTTCTAAAAGTGATTATAGAGATAGGACAGAGTCACATCTTGCTGAAGGTCGTATCGGGTTATTTACAACCGTAGAGCTAGGCCCATTACGAATAACCGTGCGAAGGTTTTTTCAAGATAACTGTGAGAAATTAAGGAAAACCTTCGTCAAAGATTATGGTTCATGCCCTACCCAAAATCTGCTCAGACACCCAGGTTCTATGGACTTCCAAAGATACATAAGGTAGGCATCCCCTTAAGGCCCATTGTAGACGGCATTGGATTCCCAACAAACGAATTGGCTGAGCACCTTGCCCAGCTTTTGAAACCACTGGTTCTTAACACGAATTCCTATTTTAAGAACTCGTTTGATTTTTTTCGTCACTTAAGTACCGTAACAATTGGAGAGGATGAGATGATGGTTAGTTTTGACGTAAGCTCCTTGTTCACGAATGTTGACACTACAAGCGCTTTAGAATTAGTGAGGAAATCACTCAACTCCTATATGACCTTGAAGGATCGTACCAACTTGAGTGTACAAGAAATCATCAACGGTGTAGCAATTTGTCTAAATATGAACCACTTCTTATTTAATGGACAGCTATACAAGCAAAACGATGGTTTAGCGATGGGCTCACCCATTTCTCCAGTGCTAGCGAATATGTACATGGAGCACTTCGAAGAGATAGCTTTGAGAAACGAAGCGTTAAAACCAAAAATATGGTGGCGCTATGTTGACGATACATTCGTCATCATAAAGCGAAACAGACTAGAAGCATTTCATAGTTATCTCAATAGTCTGGATCCAAAAATCCAGGTCACAAAGGAAACCGAGTCTACCGAAGGGACACTTCAGTTCTTGGACTGTCTCGCGCAAAAAGACAACGGCAAGATAAGGACAACGGTATACCGTAAGCCTATCGACACGGATGCCATTTTGAGATTCACATCTGCGCACCCTAAAAGGGTATTCCAGTCCATAGCAAAATCGCTATTCTACAAGGTTGACCGCCTCTGCAGCGATGATGCAGATAAGAGACGAGCTCATGAAGAAGTCAGTCGCCGACTTGCAAATCATGGGTACCCCAAGAGCTTAATTAAACGCCAATTGAACCGAGTTAAATATCCGCAACCGAAGACGGAAAAGGTTTGGCGAGCTACGGTATCTCTACCGTATGTCAAAAGCGCCTCCTAAGGAATAAGTCGACTCTTGAATAGCGCAGGTATTAGAGTAACATATAAGGCAGGTAGAACTCTCCGCTCCGTATTAATGCATCTCAAAGATAAGACTCCTTTAGGTTGTGCGACGAACTGCATCTACCCAATCAACTGCAAGGGTTGCACGGGTGTTTACATTGGGCAAACTCAGAGACTCTGCACTTGTAAACGAACACCGGAACCGAGGGGGAAAACGACCCCGCAATCCCAGTGAATTCAATCACTGATTCAGGATTTCGGCCTAGCGAACACTGTGCTAGCACTGGACACAGCGTAGATCTTTATAACGTGAAATTGATAAGACGGGGTGTGAAATCTTATAGGGAAAGACTTCACGCCGAGGCTGTTGAAATAACAAAGGCTGGGGCGAATGCGGTGAACAAGGTGGATGGGGCGGATATCTCAACAATCTGGCGTTCGGTTTTGCAGCGGATTAGGATTAACGAACATCACACTTAATACGCACATGATTACGTAAGCAGTGTGTCGGCATACGCTGACCTGAACAATTATTAAACAATTAGGGATGAACACAGCAATTAGGTGTGATCAATTATCTTGATCAATTATCTTGATCTCCCCAGTGTAGCTTAGTGAACTCAGGATTGGTCAAGAGAATGCCATTTATACCTGAACACTGTTCGTACCAACACCCTTGGTCTGACGAAGCTTCTGTGTTCAGAAGCGAAACGTTACCAAAACTTACTATAACCGATTCATTGCAAACTCTATTTTCATGATTATGGACTCCCGATCGGTCTCGAATATATTCAAATACTTTGCTGACTCCTACGAGCCTCGCGTTCGCAAACTGGCCAGCGAGTTGGTACGAACAGCCGAGACGGAAGCGAAATGGTATAATCATCGCATCTACAACTTGAGATGCCAGCAGAATAGAATCATACCAAGGGACTTTGTGGTCAAACCTCCGGATAATTCTCGCAATTCTCGGAAGGCTGCCGAAAACGCATCCAAAGTGTTCTTAAAACAAAGGATCCACAGGACCAATGAAAACCTGACAAACGCGCGATCGAAAGCCTCCAGTTTGAAGTCCGAATTGCGAAATGTGTTATCTGAAGTGGATTTCTGCAAAATTTGTGGAAAACACGCCGAGGTTTTGGCTGCACAGACCGAGCACATTAAAGAAAGACAAGTACGTAAGTTCAGCACTTTATTAACTTCAAAAGATAAATGTACCTCTGCTAGTTCTTTTGATGACAGGGCTCGACAATATTCTAAAGTATTTAATTTATCAGATAGGCCGCTATCGCAAACCGAACAAAGATTGTTGGAAAGGGTTTAAACTTCTCGTTAAGTACAAAATTCATAAAAGCTGAGGATGTTATTCCTTGCGTAGAATCCGCCCTCAACCAGCTACCTGAAAATCAGGCAGATGCGCTACGAAACGGTATATCTAGTATTATCAAAAAACAACAACCAGAAAGGATGAACCTTACTCGAGATGAACAACAAGCACTTCTTAAATTGCGAAAAGAAGAGGAAATAGTGATCACTAAGGCAGATAAAGGCAAGGCAACTGTGATTCTTTCTAAAAGTGATTATAGAGATAAGGCAGAGTCACACCTTGCTGAAGGTCCGTATCAGGTTATTGACAACCTTAGAGCTACGACCATTATGAATAACCGTAAGAGGGTTGTTTCAAGATACCTGCGAGGAATTAAGGAAAACCTTGGTCAGGGATTATGGTTCATGCTCTACCCAAAATCTGCTCAGACACCCAGGTTCTATGGACTTCCGACGATACATAAGGCAGGCATCCCCTTAAGGCCCATTGTAGACGGCATTGGATCCCCAACACACGAATTGGCTAAGCACCTTGCTCAGCTTTTGAAACCATTAGTTGGTAACACGGATTCTTTTATTAAGAACTCGTTTGATTTTGTTCGTCGCTTGAGTACCGTAACAATTGGGGAGGATGAGATGATGGTTAGTTTTGACGTAGGCTCCTTGTTCACGAATGTTGACACTACAAGCGCTTTAGAATTAGTGAGGAAATCACTCAACTCCGATATGACCCTGAAGGATCGTACCAACTTGAGTGTACAACAAATCATCAACGGTGTAGCAATTTGTCTAAATATGAACCACTTCTTATTTAATGGACAGCTATACAAGCAAAACGATGGTTTAGCGATGGGCTCACCCATTTCTCCAGTGCTAGCGAATATGTACATGGAGCACTTTGAAGAGATAGCTTTGAGAAACGAAGCGTTGAAACCAAAAATATGGTGGCGCTATGTCGACGATACATTCGTCATCATAAAGCGAAACAGACTAGAAGCATTTCATAGTTATCTCAATAGTTTGAATCCAAAAATCCAGGTCACAAAGGAAACCGAGTCTACGGAAGGGACACTTCCGTTCTTGGACTGTCTCGCGCAAAAAGACAACGGCAAGATTAAGAACAACGGTATATCGTAAGCCTATCGACACGGATGCCATTTTGAGATTCACATCTGCGCACCCCAAAAGGGTATTTCAGTCCATAGCAAAATCGCTATTCTACAAGGTTGACCGCCTCTGCAGCGATGAGCAGATAAGAGACGAGCTCATGAAGAAGTCAGTCGCCGACTTGCAAATCATGGGTACCCCAAGAGCTTAATTAAACGCCAATTGAACCGAGTTAAATATCCGCAACCGAAGACGGAAAAGGTTTGGCGAGCTACGGTATCTCTACCGTATGTCAAAAGCGCCTCCGAAGGAATAAGTCGACTCTTGAATAGCGCAGGTATTAGAGTAACATATAAGGAAGGTAGAACTCTCCGCTCCGTATTAATGCATCTCAAAGATAAGACTCCTTTAGGTTGTGCGACGAACTGCATCTACCAAATCAACTGCAAGGGTTGCGCGGGTGTTTACATTGGGCAAACGTCTAGAGAACTCTGCACTAGGTTAAAACGAACACAGGAAACGAGTGGGAAAGCGACCCCGCAATCCCAGTGAATATCAATCACTGATTCGGGATTCGGCCCTAGCTGAACACGTGCTAGACACTGGACACAGCGTAGATCTTGATAACGTGAAAGTGATAAGACGGGGTGTGAAATCTTATAGGGAAAGACTTCACACCGAGGCTGTTGAAATAACAAAGGCTGGGGCGAATGCGGTGAACAAGGTGGATGGGGCGGATATCTCAACAATCTGGCGTTCGGTTTTGCAGCGGATTAGGATTAACGAACATCACACTTAATACGCACATGATTACGTAAGCAGTGTGTCGGCATACGCTGACCTGAACAATTATTAAACAATTAGGGATGAACACAGCAATTAGGTGTGATCAATTATCTTGATCTCCCCGGTGTAGCTTAGTGAACTCAGGATTGGTCAAGAGAATGCCATTTATACCTGAACACTGTTCGTACCAACACCCTTGGTCTGACGAAGCTTCTGTGTTCAGAAGCGAAACGTTACCAAAAACTTACTATAACCGATTCATTGCAAACTCTATTTTCATGATTATGGACTCCCGATCGGTCTCGAATATATTCAAATACTATAAATTTTATTCTTGTTTAGAAATTAGTTATGCAAAAACGATCGAGTAAAATATATTCATTTTCATACTTTTCCGTCGCACACACCCCACGACCGTTTTCGTGCTGTTTGCACTCATCCGGTAGGGACAGTAAGATCAGGAAGAACTATGTTCTTCTTTCATGACGATTTTTTATTCCTGGTAATTTTAGTGTTTCTTAACTACTAGAATTTGTGTCAGTCACTAAATAAGTGTTTTTTGTTTAGCATTTTATTATTATTTGATTGACCTTGTCAAGGCCGATTGCCAAACTTTCTTTTCAATTAACAAGTTTTTGAGGAGCTGAATCCTTTGTCAGAAACTGGAAGGCATTTGTAAGTAGTTAGCATCAATTCGAAATTTAAGCTTAAGCCTGTATTTGAATACGTAAAAAGAATTCCGCATATATTACGCATGAAAGGATTAACTTAAAATGTACATATAAAATAGATAAATGTGATATAATCATTTTGATAAACATATAAAGAACCATCGATATTAAGGCATTCATTATGGCAATAAGATCAAGCTTTTGAAGATACTTGACTGTTTGAGGACTTTATAATTCAGCGGATGAGAAGTAACTTGAGCATAATATTAATAAGTTGATATTGATAAGGCATGCTGGAAAGAAACAGGGAGATAGACCCGCCCCTTGGAGTATTCCATCCAGTACGACCGTTCAAATATTTTTCGTGCCATATTGTTTTTATCATCGTCTAATAAACAATAGTAGTGTCTTTGTAATCCATAAAATCATCCATGTATTTGACAGAGAACTCCGGTTAACCTAATAACTGTAGCAATTTGCTGATTATCATGATTCCACTGCAGTGATTCTGTTCTACCAGCCTGTACGCTCCATTCAATGTTGTCGAACGTAACACTTTTTCATCTATTGCAGTTGGTTTTGTATAAGCAACAGATATTTTAACACATATTCAACCAACCCATGATAATGAACAAAAAAGCTCATGTGCATGCAATTCCATCGCACAAACCCCACGACCGGTTTCGTGATATTTTCACTTTTCAGGTAGGGACAGTAGGATGACGTTCCGCGTGCGCTTGTTTGATGGAAATACATGCAAATAAGCTTTTTTCTTCATGGTCATAGGTTCAAACCCTATCTACATGAGTGTGGGCTCTTGTGATTGAACTGGTTGGTCGTTTCAACCTTATCCAACAGTGGTATACTAGCGCAACTTGTTTACAATTCCTCCACTGTTTCAAGCGCATGCGTATCCTGATCTTACTGTCCCTACCTGATGAGTGCAAACAGCACGAAACCGATCGTGCGGGGTGTGACGGTTATGGGTTTAACCCCATTATACATGTGTTTGGACACGAGATTGAAATGGTTGGTAGTATCAACCAGAGACATCAGAGAAGTCGGTTGAAGATAGCACTATATATATATATATATATATATATATATATATACTGTAAAGCCAGCGCTTTTCGATTATGTAACAAGGCAGCTCGTTAAATTAAGCGTGACTTTCCTCAGGCCATTAACTTTCTAAAGCTTGTCTTTGCTCTTTTCCAAACTTGTTGTCTTCTATGCTAAATATTTGCATACAGATTACATGCTCCGATTTCTTGAAATACACATCTGATTTTCATTTATACTATACCATTATCGCTCAAAAAAATAAAGGCATGTGGTACCTGAATCTGGAGTAGGGTCAATATACGACTGACCAACCGATCAATAAAACCCAACACGTGACCTCTTACAGCTTTTCAATGACAAGGTCAAAAAAGGATAAATATCATAAAGTTGAGAACTCAGCGAATACATTCCAGGACACAGGAAATGGTGTTGGAAATGTTCCTGAAGAGATGCGGGATGGAGGACCATCTTGTTGCTGTGATGAACCAGTCGCATCAAGACAGCATGTTTATGTGTTACATGACCCATCTTGTGAAGGTACTTGTCTCCCTGAATCATTAGAATGTCTAATTGTAAATGATTGCATGTGGGCCGAACGCGGGGTGGCGCCCAAAGAAGAGAAAGTCTGTTGCAGTAGGCCAGGTGTGAAAAATCGCAAAACCTCAAATGTAACGACGTCAGGAACATATAACGAGATAAATTGTCTTTGTGGGCAACCGATGGTTGGACAACAGGTATATGAGAAAAATATCAGTTGGGAGCGAAAGCTGGATGAGCTGAGAGCATTTAGAGACAAACCACCCGAGGAAGGATTCTGGAGAATAGATCGATGGAGAGGGGAGTTGTGAATAATAGTCAAACCATTCTCGGATCAATCATACATATTCGTTTCATTGTCTCATTCTCTTTATAAAACTAAATTGTTGTCCAATATAACATTTTGTTTTCCGTACTTGCTGACTTAAGTTTAAATTTGAAATAACATGTTGTGGCTATCTTCATCATCATCACAGACAGCATTAGACCGGTAGCATGTACCGAATGCTCAACTGTTAAACAGCCATGAAAAATTAAAACCCTAAATGATGGGGAAGGATGGGAATTAAATAGCTAAGGATTCCATAGAAGAGTAAGCACAAACAAACTGGGTAGAGTTGCCTACACCTTGAACGGAACACGCATTCAAACAAGTTTTGTGAACGAGTAGAGAAACATGAGTATGGCAGCTTCCTTGCGGCTTTCACTGTCATGCATCATAAAAAGCTTTTCTCGTCACTCCGATTGACAACATACAAGGTTAAGTAAACACTCCAATAGGATGCTTAGTGCCAGACCGCCATTGAACACTGTTTCGGGACATATCCTAAAACCTAACTAGTCCTTGCGATATCTGATCGCGGGGATACCAATTTGCGCCGACTTTGGAAATGTTGCTAGTAAGGGTTTTTATCTAACTATGTCATATGACGATTTGGCCACCACGAGATTTACGTCAATCAGAATGTGGTGTCAAAAAAAGAATCCGTTTCGGAAGTTGGTGGTCCGGCATCGGTAAATCGTGACCTAGCCAGCTTAAACTATAAAGGTTGAACTGCTTCTCTATACCAATGTTACTACGGGACAATGTATTTCGGAGAGCATCAGTATGAAACAACCGAGTCTGAGTTGCTTAGATTGTATTGGAAAATGAAGATCAAAATGTTGGTATTTAATTAGTTTGCAAGTTTTATTGTTGAAACAATCGTGGCTTTTACGTAGTGGACGCCTTTGTATCAGTAGTCAAATAATCTTATATTATTGCTAATACGATTGAAGAACCCATGCGTCACTTGATGATATATTTGAAAATAAAATTCACATTATAAAAGACGTGAAAATCAGATTTCAAGATTAGCATTTAAAGCAAGTGCACAAGATATAAAATTTATGATTAGCCTGTTACTTTGAAGTTCGCTTCACAATACTTAAATTCTAATCATATTCATATATCGGGATGTCAATTCCCATTTTGGAAACGGCAATTGCACGTATAAGCGTGATGTGACTTAAGGTAGTGTTGGATTTATGAAGGATATTGTAAAACCGCCGACAAAATTGTGTGATGCCGATGGATTATAGTAATTGGAGACGCGTTTCCTCCGCCGACAACAATCGCGAACCCGTGATAATTCAAGGTTCGGAAGAATTGCATTAGAAATGTTTTAGTGGCAACATCCTCGGAAGATTACGAAGATGGACAACGTCGGTCGCTAGCGGTAAATATGTAATCCGTCAAACTAGCCCTGCGCATGGCGGAGGCTTGAGGTCAAGTGGGTGAGATGAAATTGATTGACAAAACAGTTCGAAGTGACAACCGGGAAAGACGGAATTCATGACAGTGTTATAGTTTCTGGATTCGCCCCTTATATTAGATGGTCGTGTTTCGTTCTTTGTCTTGTTTTTAATAAACGCGTTTCATCAATCGGGTTTCTCTTCTGTTGTGGTGAAGGCTATTAGCGTTGGGATGGTCTACCTCAGGGAGGAATCGGGAAGCAATCTTTGTGGTTGTGAAATGCGGGGGGTAATGTTGTTATTGTTGAACGGATGACCCTGAACTATTCTGATAAGTGGTCAGTTTTTTACCAGCTGCCACACGTTAACCTGACATAATCAATTCCGGTTTCTATCTACGCCGCCGCTAAATTTTTGTGTTCTGGCAAACGACAGATCCGATCCAACCGAGTTCAAAATTTCTATCAAACAGATTTGTTAACATCATTTTATTGAATCCAATTGCATTAAAACACAATTGGCAGCAGTAAAAAACAATGATGGTAAATGATTAGACGGAAATTGGTTGATTCGTGGAAGCACATCGTCAAAATGGGTGTCACCTTCGAGCTTGCAAATGCTCATAAAGAATTATAGTTTTATTCAAGCAGCTCGCTTCCGGGCTCGTTCTGAAAATAGACAGCTGCCACGAACCAACATGCTCTATTGGGGATGTGAGGACCACAATACATTGCTCCATTTTTATTGTCGGCGACTTGAGAAACTGTTTGTCGTTAGTGCTGACCTGAATTATTGATCCGTAATTCGAACTTGGCCGTTCGACGTGTGCCCTCCATATTTATTCTTTGTGTACCATCGTTATAATTGTCTATTTTTGGTATAATGTGGATCGTGTGTTGCTAGTGACATCAATCGTTTACCTTATATGGAAAGCAAATTATACGAAACCCACGGAATCGAGAACCTAAGTTTGTCGGATGATAGTTCACGGAATCATGAATATGCCGGTAATTGTCTTCTGCTGACAAATTCTATTCCGTTGATGGGGTGATTCAAATTGGTGCCTCACAGTTGAGTGTTCGTGTGTTAATTCTGTAGCAGCGCCCTTTTTCAGGATTATCTCCCTTACGTTTCACGGCCAATTTGCTTATATATTACGACACTACGTTTCGTTAATACGTTTATAGGCAATGTTCTTACTCTAATGTCATTATTAACTACCCTCCGACGCTGTAAGGCATTTTCTTGACGTTGTTGCCGAAATATATTTTGGGCCTATGAATGCGATGTGATAGCAAATGTTTGAACTTGAACCCTTTTGCATGACAAACTAACGTACGGGTTAAACAAATTCGTGACCTGCAATTTGCCGATAATGTAGTCCTTATTGCTCACTCCAGATGGTTTTCGTTGGCACGCTGGGCTGACAATCAGCACAAACAACACCAATTGCCTAGGTAAAGGGACTGTTCCGCCTATCAGCATTCTTTCTAAACAGTGTCAGTTTGAACCAGTACATCATTTCATATTTTGTAACATCCGGAATAAATTAGAGAATTAGTTGAGCAGCTGCCATTTTAACTCTCGTGTCTGGAGCAACCGCAATTTAACGGTGAAAACAAAGATGATAGTATTGAGCGTGCGCGGAATAAACGCTTTACTGTATGTCATTGAAGCATTGACCGTTCACGCGAGTTATGAACGGAAGCTGAATGCTTTCCGATTGAGGAGCATTCGTCACATTTTGAACGTGTACACAATGAAAATTGACCAAAAGATCAGCTCTATGGAAAGTTGACAACAGGAAGTCGACCACTTGGCAGACCGCTCTTGCAGTCCAAAGGCGTTTGCAAAACATATGAAGGCTGTTGAAATGGACCTTACGATTTGGAAAAATTGTTCTTCACCATTGTAAAGCGTCTTCCCCAAGCGGGTAAAGTACAGATACCGTTTTGAAATGCTAATTGTAGATCGCAGAATTTCCATCAACCCATTTATCTATCCATCTGTCTATCTACCTATCCATCTATCTATCCTGCATCCATCTATCTGTCTGTCTATCAATATATCTATCTTTTTAACTACCCATCTATCTATCTGTATGTATTGAGATATGAATCGATATATATATATATATATATATATATATATATATATATATATATATATATATATATATATATATATATGTATGTATGCATGTGTATGTATGTATGTGTGTAAGTATGTATGTATGAATGTGTGTGTGTATGTAAGTATGTATGTATGTATGTAAGTATGAATGTATGTGTGCATGTATGTGTGTATGCATGTATGAATGTATGTGTGTGTATGTAAGTATGTATGTATGTACGTATGTGTGTATGTATGTATGTATGAATGTATGTGTGTATGTATTTATGTCTGTATATATGTATGAATGTATGTATGTATGAATGTATGTATGTATGTATGTATGTATGTATGTATGTATGTATGTATGTATGTATGTATGTATGTATGTATGTATGTATGTATGTATGTGACTCAATAACTAGCCGAGAATCAGGCTCAGAGTTGATAGATTTCAAGGAATAGCAAAAAGCCGGTGTTTCGAATAATCCGATCCCAATATTTAATGAAAATAATGTTGTTTTTTCACACGTGCAGTTTGATAATAAAACGCATTCTGAGTTAAAAGTCATCGATAATTCTCGGACCATCTCCAATCTGTAGAAAGTAAAAAAGCCAGATAAACAATAATGATAAATGAAGCGAGCTATTGCAATGCGCTCTCTCGAACGCGGCTGTACCGACAGGTGTGCCTTGTGTAAATGGGAGAGCGTAACGTCGAAGTAAATAGTGTCGTCATTGACATGTACAAATGAATGTATTAATGAATGCATGGATGTTCTTGCATCTATCTATCTATCCATCCGTCTAACAATCTATCTATCTATCTATCCATCCATCCATCCATCTACCTATCTATTTATCTATCTATTTATCTATCTATCTATCTATCTATCTGTCTGTCTGTCTATCTATCTATCTATCTATCTATCTATCTATCTATCTATATGTATGTCTGTATGTATGCACGTATGTATGTCTGTATGTATGCGTGTATATATACAAGTGTATGGGCATGTTTTTACAAATGTATGCATGTGCGTATTGATACTTATGCCTGTACACATGAAAATAAACATGAAGCTTGTATGGAAGACGAATGTGCGGAGTGCGTGTTTCTGTGAGTGTTGGTTATATCAACTTTGCCCAACTTTCCGTAAATCACTTGAATTTTTCGATAAAGTCTAAATTTCCCACAAGATTATAGATGTGACTAGTCACAGTAGACGTATCGAGTTTTGTTTTCTAAACTTGGGTGAGGCTAAAAAGACGCTCGGTTGTCAATGCAGGTGGGCAAGCTCACGTAGGGTCATACTCAGAGCAACCATTAAACGCTGACAGCATGACAAGTTCGCTTTTGGATTGAATTGTCGCTGATTCGAGTATCGCGAAAACAGCGATGGATAACGATGCCACTGATAACAAGCGGAATCCAAATGTCGATTGGTTTATGACGATAAAAACAACTAAGATGTGAATGATTGATTGCCGACGAAAAAGTTCGAAAACATTGCTCACCTCAGTACTGATGATACGGTCGATTGATCCTTCTAACTGAGGCAGTGCTTCTAGCCACGTCTGCGAAAGTACATACATTACATGCGTATAGATAGATGAAATCACAGATTTTATGGGCTAGTTCAAATGAATGCTACCCAACAAATAAAACCTCGGTGCCAAAACGTAAACAACTTGGGTATCTGGATATGTTCCACGGATGTGCAATCCTGCAGTACTTCTGTGCTGCGCGGCTAACACCGTGCTAAATTGATTGGCCACTAGTAGTGAGCTGCATGTTGAAACACGCTGGAGTCTCACTACCATCTTTATTCTCTATTTCTTACATCTGTGTAGGCCTGGGCAACCTGGCAGTAATATCGCCCACGTGCAGTCTCTGACTGTGCGGCACTTTGCCTGGATCAGGCTTGTGCTTTCATACCATATACCATATATGTTCCAGTTTAAAAACATCAATTCAAACTTACACTGTCTTTAGAAAGGTAACACGTGTCCTCAATCAACTCAAACGGGTATTTGGGAAACTTTCGCTTAAGATATTCCCCAGGATTATGAATATATACTTGAGACCAGTCACGGAATACGGTGTGTAATCATGGTCTCCGCGGCTCAAGAAGGATGTAGAAATTATGCAGCAAATCTATCACCGCTCAACAAAAATAGTTTTCAGTATCACAAACAAGCCGTATAAACAAAGGATAGCTCAACTGAATCTGCTCGACGAATCAGAGGAGACCTTATCCTACTTTTTCGAATTCCATACCCCAGACCATCCATTACAGGATTTATTCAGGCGAAGCGATACGAGAAATTATCGCATTCAGCTTTGGCGGAGCATCTATTAGATACAGGTCACACCGTCAACTTAAACAACGTGGAAGTGTTAAGATGCGGTATTAAATCCTAAGATAAACGCCTACCTGCGGAGGCGTTTGAAATTTCTAAGGTCAACAAGGTGGATGGGGCGGAAATCTCTACAATCTTGCACTTAGCAGTGATGCGAACGTACGCAGCCAATATTCAGCTTATGATTGGTAGTTTATTAGAATTTCTTACACGTGTGAGCCACAGTTTCAGCCTACCTTTGTCGTGTTGACTTGTATCATATTAGTCACATCGATAACTGATCCTGGTGATGTCTACGTGAGTTGACACTATAGGCTGCTTAGTGGTAAGGTTAAAACAAAGGTGGGTTGACTGATACTTAGTCACGTTCCCTGTACTGACTTGGTCTGACAAGGCTTCTGTGTCAGATGTGAAACCTTACCAAAAACTGGTCTAACCGATTACATTCTCCGCATTATGATAACACGATTGGTCTCAAGCAAATTCCAATCAATTTATCAGCAAGACTTTACCGTCTAGAATGCATGGCGTACTTTACTTTTACTTTTGTGCGACTATCTCCTCCTGGAGGATGAGTCGGCTACAATGAAGATTCTTGGGAATTTGGGTACAAAGCGGCATCCCCAGCACCACTCGGCATTTGTTCGAGTCAGCTTCTCTAGCCTTTGCACAACCAAGTGCGACCTGCGAGGCAGCAGGGAGTTGCCAGAAAGATGCGGTGTGCACCAACTAACCGTCTGTCAGACTCTTTCAGATTTTTCCTCAGGGTTTTCTCCCGAAGCCTTTCCCGCAAGGCAGCGGAGGTTGAAAATCAGGGTTCTCCTTCCCTTGGATGAAATGCCCTCCCAGGCTAACGAGCTACATCTGCCCGAAGCAAACTGGTTTTCAGGCGCCAGTCACTCGCCCTCGACCCTTCTCCTGTTGGTAGAAGCAGTTCCGCCGGGCTCGGGGAGCCACTTGTGCAGCCCAGAAGCTGGACTTGGCTGTCAGAGGCTATTTGAGACGCGCGACATATGGGAGCATTTTATAAACAGTGGAAGCTTATCCCCACTGCGACTCCCGGCTATGACAACCTTTGGAACCGGGCAAGTGGGGGGTACTCTCTGTCAGGTGCGAACTAGTACATTGCCGCGGCGAATTAATAGCTATAGAGATTGAGGGTTTTCGCTATTGTCTTCACACGGAGGGTTGGAGATGTTGCTCGAAAGAGTAAAAGTGAGCATCTATATGCTCACAATTAATAATAACATAACTCTTCAAGCGCAACAGAATCTAACTCAGTTTATTTTACTTGAAAACAATACTTCAGTTAATACGGACACGTGTTGCAACTTCAAGGAAGCGATGCATACGCTGAATTTGGTTAAAGTTAGCATCAGACGACACAAACAGCAATAGACAAAAATCTGGTGTAAGCTGAATAAATAAAACCTTGCGTGAGTGTTCTCAATAACCTTCGCTTCATAAAGTGCAAAAGGAACTAACCTTCTCAAATGTACCGCTGAAAATGGGATAACGCAAACCGGAGACTGATATATTTCTAAGCGTCCCATCTCGCGCATCCATTGAAGTGAATAGCCAGCTCTCGGAGTCATGTGGATTCGCAGTGGGACTTCCGAAACAAGCGGTAAGTGCATGCAATATCAACGGCACATCTGGACTCAGCACAAAAAGGAAACTATTGGGCCCGGCGTCAAATGTGTAACCAACCTAGAATGTGTGTGAAGAAAGCGCTGAGGACAAAGAATGGAAAAACTCGGGGGAAAGATATGAATGCTCAAAAAATGAAGAAAGAGCTCGAGAGTTTACGGTAAGCAGAACTAATTATAATGAATACCAAGCGTTAATGGGTTTTGTATAGAATTCACGTCAGTTGTGGGTCAAAGAGAAAAGAATACCTCATCTTGACCAAAGTAATATGTTGCTCACATCACCAGCACTTACACACCAATACCGGTTTCTGGCTGTTAGCCGTCAACAGGTGGAGACAGTAAGATTAGGTTCTGTGAGCCTCGAAACTGTGGAAAAGTTGTGACAAATTAATTAGCCTGGAACTTTTAAAGGAAACCAACTCCGCTAAATCTGAAAGATGAACTTTATAAAGCTATCAATTGTAGAACGCCGGGAAAATCGAAACGCTATATTCACTGCCAAATTTCATTAGCACTTGAAGAAAACAATTTAAATCCTCCATTTGTAAAAAAAAACAGCAAGCAAAGCTGAATTATCAATTCTATGAGCAAAGCTCAAAGATTAATAGCACATCTATAACATCGAGTATTCCAAATAAATAGCCAATTAGTAGGGTGATCATTGGCGAATTTTGCACACTTGCATTCAATGCTCTGTATGTATGAAATCACAAGCCTGATCCAGGCAAAGTGCCGCTCACAATGCTCTGAGTGGAAATTGCGATTTGGGGCTGTTATCTCTGTCCTTAGGCCGTCGTTTTACTGTAAAACTGCATCAGTACAGTATAAGCATCGCAGGAAGGAAGAGGGTAGAAAGCTGTCGTGTCTATAACAAGGTGCAGAACTAGGATGAAGCGTATAACCTCATCAAGTATCGTGATAGCGACAGCAGTATAAGGTAGTTTGCCAATCGTTTCGGCCGTTATACGCCAAAAACAGACTTTCCGCATCATCCCATCTCAATAAACGTGAATAGCAGTAGCATACCAAGAGACTGGTGGTGTTCGTGGAATTGTAGACAATTAAAAGGCAATAAATCAAGCAAGGATTAATCCAATTACTAATTTGGACCCAGGTGATCATAAATGCCCTGGCCCCAAGTGAAGGCTCGCCCTTGCACTCTGGCGGGTTGGAGCCTGCGACGATCCGTAATCAGGATTGCCAGTGGGGAGGTCTTCGGACCATCCCCTCTTTACTGCATGGATGTGCAATCGTGCAGTACTTCGTGCTGTGCGGCTAACACCGTGCTAAACTGATTGGTCAGAGGTAATGAGCTGCATGCTGAAACAAGCTGGAGTCTCACTACCATTTCCTGTACCTCCTTCTTCCTCATATCTGTCTAGGCCTGGGCAACATGACAGTATCTTAGCTTACGTGCAGTCTCTGACTGTTCGGCACTTTGCCAGGATCAGGCTTGTGCTTTCATAATTACTAATTCCCAAAAGTATCAAACTTACGCATTTCTTATCGCGCAAACAGCACTTACCACGGTACGATTGAACAGTTTGTTAATCACATGCACCCAATGCATAATGCAAATGCTAGCATCGGAAAGGAACCAGCAAGGGGGCCAGGTGTCCAAACATAAGGAGTGAAGTTGATTGCTCTCTTTCATCGCAATTTCAGCAAATCGACTAAAATCACGCGAACGCAGAGCCTCCATCAAAATGGTCTCATTGCACTCCGAGCTCTGTATGCGACCAAGTTTAAAAAGATTGCTCGTTTGAACAGTTCTTTCCATCGCTAAGGTTGATCCGATGGGCTTACGATTTCTATTGACCTATCGGAAAGGAATCACCAATATGGCACGCGTTACCACGCAAATGAGAACTTTCAAATCAGGCCAAAATGTTTTGTCATGTAATGGCGATATGTAGGATGAGAGTGGCGATTTCGTTTCAGATGACACACACCAACGGACACAGCCACCATACAGGGAACGACAAGCAGATCCAGAACCACGACGCACGAGATCAAAAACGTCTTCTATATCGTACAGTTTGGCCAGACCAATCCCTTGAAAATATGAGAAACGCATTAAAAACTAACCAAGAGCTGCATAACCTGATGCACTCGAAGCGAGGCCGGCGGCGGTGGGAAAATTATTTTTCGACTCGATACACAGATGAGGAAAAACGCGCATGCCTTTAAGACGAGCTTTTAACTGAGCTAGTGAAACGGAGAATGAGGACGAGGGTATCCTTACCGGCTATAATAACATCTTTCATTCGCCAAGGAAGTTCCGGTTGAACTCTGTGTTAGTTAGTTGGCACGAAAGCAGGTACTTGTCATTAAGTATAAAAACTGATTTGTTGATTTCTGGACCGGTGGTAATTCGGGTGGTTGTAGACAGCTAAAAGTAAAAAAGTTACAATAATTACCTGCTCCAGACTTAGAGTAAAACTGACAGAGTTATTGATCGGATGGATATTGAGAAGATCAGATTTCCCCCCTGAACAATTTAGGTTGAGAAACAGAACGAATCGTACAATATTTAATAATCGCAATGTTGATTGGAGCACACACGGAAATGTTGTGTTTGACCTCCATGAAGAGCTGTAAAATGAAATTTATATCATCATCATCATGAAGCACAGGTCTGGAGCCAGACAAAGTGTCAGACAACATAAAGCAGTAAAAACAGATCAGCAAACGGGTAAAAGTGAAATCGGAGAAGCAGAATATGCTAACGCGCAAAAAGCAGCTTGAATTTTTAGTTTCAGTGTATGCGTTACAAATATAAATGTCTGCAAACGGGTGTTGGTATGGTATGAAAACACAAGACTGATCAGACAAAATGCCGCACAGTCAGAGACTGTACGTGGGCTAAGATACTGTCAGGTTTCCCAGGTCTAGACAGATATGAGGGGGAAATATAAATAGAAACGGGTATTAGAATCAAGTATATATATATATATCATTACGAGATTATTAGCGTCCATGTGCCTTCGAAGATTAACATCACATAGGGAATCACAGATCCGAGAGCAGCAAGCTGGCTTACGACCTGGCAGAGTCTATGTTGACCACATTTTTACTCTTAAACGGTTCTTAGAACTGCGGCACACTTATCGACAGCCGACAATAGCCATTTTATTAGACTTCAAAGGAGCATTTGATTCAGTCGATCGAAATGTCCTGTTTAACACCTTGCTGTGCCTAGGCGTTCCACAAAAATATGTCAACATATTACGTGCACTTTATGCTCATACATCCGGATGCGTTAAGGTTTACAACGAACTCTCTCCCAAATTCCACACCACTAGTGGCGTCCGACAAGAATGTCCAATTTCGGCCTTCGGAGTTCACATAATGCCACGCGGCAAGCTTCTCGACTTGGACTATGCTGATGATATAGTTCTGCTCTTCGATTCGTACACAGATGCACAGGCGATACTGAACAAGCTATCTAGTATTCTGCAGTGTTCTGCTGCAGGACATCAACTTATCAAACAGCACATTATTACTTGACAATCAGGCGCTTGAAATTGTAGATCGCTTTACGTATCTCAGGTAGTTGTATTAATAATTCTGCACCGTTAGACGACGAGGTCTCGGCACGCATTTCTAAAGCGACCGTAGCATTCCTTAACACAGGTCACCTATGGCGTCAGAAAGGACTGTCTGTGTTACTCAAGGGTACGGTCTATAAAGCGACAGTTCGGGCTATGTTACTGTATTGGTGCGAAACCTGGACCCTACGTAAAGAACACATTCAGCGTCTCCAAATATTTGACAACCGATGTCTCCGCAACATTCTAGGAGTTAGCTGTTACAATTGCATACGCACCGATGCTCTCCGAAATAAGTTGTTCGGTAGTAATGTTGATATAGAGAAGCAAATCAACCTGCATAGGTTACGCTGGTTGGGTCACGTTTTTCGGATGCCAGACCAATGACTTCTGAAACAGATTATTTTTGCGACGCCACATCCTCATTGGCTCAAATCTCAGGATGACCAAACCGTCACATGGCATAAGCAGTTAAAAACCCTTACAGCGCGTCTTCCAGGCTGATGTCCCCGCGATCAGATATCGCAATGGCTAGTTACACTTCAGGATATGTCCCGAAACCGTGTCCAATGGCGGTCTGGCACTAAGCATCCTATTGACGTGTTTGTTTAACCTTGTATGTTGTCAAACGGAGTGACGAGAAAAGCTTTTTATGATGCATGAAAGTGAAAGCCGCAAGGATGCTGCCATGCTGATGTCGCTCTACTCGTTCACGAATCTTGTTTGAATGTATGTTCCATTCGAGGTGTAGGTACATCTACCCAGTTTGTTTGTGCATACTCTTCTATAGATTCCATAGCTATTTAAGTCCCACCCTTCCCCATCATTTAGGCTTTTAATTTTGCATGGTTGTGTGGCATTTAAGCATTCGGTACGCGCTACCGGTGTAATGCTGTCTGTGATGAGGATGATGATACACTTGATTCTAATACCCGTTTCTATTTATATTTCTCCCTCATATCTGTCTAGACCTGACAGTATATTAGCCCACGTACAGTCTCTGACTGTGGGGCATTTTGTCTGATCAGGCTTGTGCTTTCATACCATACCAACACCCGTTTGCAGACATTTATATTTGTAACGCGTGGCCGCCACTGAATACGGTCAATCTTATGCATGCAACGGGTGCAAAAACAGAAAGTCTGTGTATAAAAGTACCTATGAAATGACAAGCCAGACAATGTGCCGCGGAGTCATAAGCTGTGTGGGTTAAAAAAATTGTCAGGTCACACAGGCTTAGACAGATATAAAGCAAAAGGAGGTTACAGTGAGACTCCAGCTTATTTCCGCATGCAGCTCAGTAACGAGGGCAAATCAATACAGAACGGTGTTATCTGCACATTATGGAAGTACTGGACAACGGCATATCCGTGAATGAATGTACAAATGGCATCACATCACTCTTATTTATTCATATCCTTTTCTGAAGTTATAAATGTTAATCACAAAAGGAATTTCAGCAAGCGTAGAATATAAAAGGCAACGACCGTTTGAGAGGTACAAAATATCAATCGGAAATTTTTTTACCGTCCAAATGGTAGAAAAGATTAAACGTTCTTAACGAAGCTTTGCGTAGAAAGGTGAGTATAAAGTGAGCGTCGTATTTAAATATACTTTGTGAAATAATTTGGCATATTTATGTATACAGTCAAATGTCATGTTAAATTATTGAAAGATGGTTATTGTATGCTGCCGATAAGTAGTAAGGGAAGAACTGACAGGGAGATCTGTTCGTTTGAGCAATCACAAAAGATGTTGCTGGCTCCTTCTGGACCAGTCGGGCAAACAAAGCCACTTGAATGTGCCAGTCTGGAAAACAGTGCATGAACGCTTAATTGCGATCAGTCAAACGGTGGTCGGTAGCCCATGCCGTTAAGGCGTGGGACTACAATGGTGATGGTCGGGGGTTCGAATCCCACCCGAAGCGGAGGATAAGCACTGCTGAGCTCAAATAATTGCGGAACTCGTCTAGAACCTCCATTATGGACCGTCGTGATCAACTTTGTGAATAGTTCGATGAGCTTGGCACGGATGAATAGTCACAAATAT